>JARYGA010044601.1:0-33284 GCA_030545235.1 Helianthus tuberosus
CTGCCATTTTGATAGTCTCGAGTCGAGACCGAAAGTTTCAACTCCAACATCTGTTGTTTCTAGAATGGCTGCACAGATTGTACAGTCCAATAGAATTTCGATTTCATGATATTATGTACTATCCAACCACAATGCTCAAACATGTTTTCTTGTCTAATATGGATTCAAAACAGATCAAACATTCAGTTTTTCAAATATTCAAGTCACATTCAAACAGTTCATCATTAGGGTTTTCATATTCAATCAACATGTTCATTTAAGCCAATACGACACACGGTTCATCTTACACACATATGCATTTCATGGTCAAGAATTACATACACTAGATGTCAAAGCCATTTTAATTAAAGCAAGCAATAGATCAACATACATTTTTACTTACACAACAATCACGATATCATTTATACAAGAAAGACATGTTCATAATCACCAAACATAAATATTCACACAATCTATCCTAGCACATTCAATTAACACAATGCTTGCATATCATCAATATTCATCCATTTGAACATTCAAGATAACCAACAACCATCATGCTATTCATTCACTCTAATGACACCATTTTTACACCTAAACATCTAGTAAGGCACTTAAAACACTAACCGGTTGTGAAAAGGCACCGAGACAAGAAAGAAGATGAGAAAATGGAGTGTCCGAGTGATGATGATGAGCTTGGCCGAGTCTCCTTGTTGTTGCCGATTGATCCAAGAGAATGAGGGAAGAAGGATGTTGAGACTTAGGTTTTTAGAGAGAGAGAGAGAGAGAGTGCAGAGGAGAGTGTGTGAGAGTGAGTGTGGGTTTTTGGGGTTTTATACTTGGCTTTGGGTTTCGAGAGGTGCATGGCCCAACCAGCCGAGAGGTGTATGGCCCAACCGGCCCACCATTTTACTGTTCACTCGAGACCAAGCGGTCTCGAGTCGGGTCCTCATGTTTTGGGCTTGGTTATCTACGTGGTTTCGGTTCACCACATACATACTTGTATACAACTACACTTTATACGTACACGTCAATAACACATAGCACATCAAGATAAATCACAACTTTCATTTAATAAATAAGTACATGCAATACTGAAACAAGAAGGTTGCTCGGGAAAATCGAGAGTGTCACATTATCCCCAAGTTTTAAGAACTTCCCGAAAGTTAAGGCAACCACTGTCAAGCTGGTGAGAATGTTTCAACGGGGTGTCACATCATCCCCCCGTTAGTTTGGAATTTCGTCCCGAAATTCGGTTGTAGCTTCAGTGCTGGGAGTTTCATTTGGGAACAACTGGGGATACTTGCGCTTCATCTGGTCTTCCCGCTCCCAGGTAAACTCTGGGCCACGGCGCGAGTTCCAACGAACTCATACGAGAGGTATCTGGCTACGTTTGAGGGTTTTGATCTCTCGATCCGTGATCTCAATTGGTTCCTCAGTAAAGTGTAGCTGTTCGTCAATAGTGAGTTCCTTGAAAGGAATGATGAGTGTTTCATCTGACAGACACTTCTTCAGATTAGACACGTGAAAGACGTTGTGCACAGCACTCAGTTCTTCAGGCAGATTTAATCTGTAAGCGACCTTACCGATCTTTTCGGTAATTTCGAATGGTCCGACATATCACGGATTAAGCTTGCCCCGTTTTCCAAAACGAACCACACCCTTCCAGGGTGAGACTTTAAGTAGAGCCCGGTCACCAACCTGGAATTCTAGCGGTTTCCTATCCTTATCAGCGTAACTCTTCTGACGGTCACGAGCTGCCGCCATGCGTTGTCTGATCTGGGCAATCCTTTCCGTAGTGTCTATCACAAGTTCTGGACCTGTGATCTGGCTGTCACCAACTTCCGCCCAGCAAAGAGGCGATCGGCATTTACGACCGTACAATGCCTCAAAGGGTGCTGCCTGAATGCTGGTGTGGTAGCTGTTGTTGTAGGAGAATTCCACTAACGGTAGATGCTTTTCCCAACCCTTGCCAAAATCGATCACACATGCCCTAAGCATGTCTTCAAGGGTTTGGATGGTGCGTTCAGATTGCCCATCCGTTTGTGGATGATAAGCGGTGCTCATGTCTAAACGTGAGCCAAAGGATTTGTGCATAGATTGCCACAACTCAGAAGTAAAACGTGCGTCTCGATCGGAAATAATAGAGGTTGGCACACCGTGCCTCGAAACCACTTCCTTTAAGTAAACATCTGCCAAGGTAGAAAACTTGTCTGTTTCTTTAATAGCCAAAAAGTGTGCAGACTTAGTCAATCGATCCACTATCACCCAAATAGTGTCATTTCCGCGTTGAGACCTAGGCAGACCAGTAACGAAATCCATGGAAATTTGCTCCCATTTCCATTTCGGGATCTCTGGTTGTTGGAGTAAGCCCGATGGTTTCTGATACTCAGCCTTGACTCTCGCACAAGTCAAACATTTACTGACATAAGTTGCTATGTGGGCTTTCATGCTAGGCCACCAATATGTAGTCTTTAAGTCATGGTACATCTTATCCGAACCAGGATGTACTGAGTAACGGGACTTATGGGCTTCGTCTATTACAAGCTCGCGTAAATTCCCATAAAGTGGGACCCATATACGCCCGTTTACGTAGTAAGCACCATCTTCTTTTTGTTCTAGCCGTTTCCTCGGTCCTCGCAGGGACTCAGCCCTGATGCTCTCGGCTTTCAATGCTTCAACCTGAGCGTTTCGGATCTGCTTAGGGAGGTTCGAGTGGATGGTGAGCTGTAAGGCACGAACACGCTTAGGTTTGGTTTCCTTCCTGCTGAGGGCATCTGCCACAACATTAGCCTTGCCTGGATGATATTTAATCGCGCACTCGTAGTCGTTTAGAAGTTCGACCCATCGGCGTTGCCGCATATTCAACTCCTTTTGTTCCATTATATGCTGGAGACTCTTGTGATCGGTGTAAATCGTGCACTTGGTACCGTACAAGTAGTGTCTCCAAATCTTGAGCGCGAAGACCACAGCTCCGAATTCTAAGTCATGTGTTGTGTAGTTCCGTTCGTGGATCTTGAGTTGTCGCGAAGTGTAAGCAATAACCTTCTCGCGTTGCATCAACACGCAACCAAGTCCTTGAATAGAAGCGTCACAGTAAACAACAAAGTCGTCGGTACCTTCAGGTAAGGAAAGAATAGGAGCACTACAAAGGTTCTTCTTTAGTTCCTGAAAGGCAGATTCCTGAGCATCATTCCATTTGTAAGCAACACCCTTCTGAGTGAGGGTCGTAAGTGGTTGAGCGATCTTTGAAAATCCCTTGATAAATCTTAGATAGTATCATGCCAATCCCAAGAATTGGCGAATTTCGGTCGGAGTCTTAGGTATAGGCCAATTCTTAATGGATTCGATCTTAGTGGGGTCGACGTGAATCCCATCCCGATTGACTATGTGCCCAAGGAAATGGACTTCTCTAAGCCAGAAATCACATTTCGAGAATTTGGCGTACAGTTGCTCATTGCGAAGGAGTTCGAGAATAAGACGCAGGTGTTGTTCATGCTCCTCTTGACTCTTCGAGTAAATTAGGATGTCGTCAATAAACACAATCACGAACTTGTCGAGGTAGGGTTTGCACACTCGGTTCATGAGATCCATGAAGATCGCAGGTGCATTGGTCATTCCGAAAGGCATAACAAGGAATTCGTAGTGACCATAGCGGGTTCTGAAAGCAGTCTTAGAGACGTCCTCATCGCGGACTCTCAGCTGGTGATAGCCCGATCGCAGATCAATCTTGGAATAATAGCTCGACCCTTGCAGCTGGTCGAACAGATCGTCGATACGGGGAAGTGGATAACGATTCTTGATGGTAACCTTGTTCAGTTAGCGGTAATCAATGCACATTCGGAATGTGCCATCCTTCTTTTTAACAAAGAGCACTGGGGCTCCCCAGGGTGACAAGCTAGGACGGATAAAACCTTTGTCCAATAGTTCCTGTAGTTGAGTAGAAAGTTCCTTTAGTTCAGCGGGGGCTAGTCGATAAGGTGCACGAGCTATAGGTGTCGCTCCGGGAGTTAGCTCGATTTGAAATTTGACCTGACGGTGAGGAGGGAGTCCAGGTAATTCCTCGGGGAATACCTCGGGATAGTCACGTACAACTGGAAAATCTTCGATTCTCTTTTCCTTTTCCTGTGTGTCGGTGACAAGTGCTAAGATAGCGGTGTGCCCCTTTCGTAAACACTTCTAGGCTTTTAAGAATGAAATGACGCCTGTGATTTCTCCGCCTTTGTCACCTTGAACGACAAGGGGTTTGCCAGAAGGACGGGGAATGCGAACAACTTTCTCTTGGCAGAGGATTTCAGCTCAATGCTTGGATAACCAATCCATACCAATGACGACGTCGAAGCTTCCGAGGGTGATGGGGAAGAGATCGATACGGAAGGTCTGACCAGACAATTCTAGTTTGCAGTTACGAATAACGTGTGAGGCCTTGAGGTTTCTACCATTAGCTATTTCAACGATACGCTTAGAGCTTAACGACGTAGGAGTAGTCTTAAGCTTCTTACTAATACGTAGGGATACATAACTAGCATCTGCTCCAGAATCAAATAATATGGAAACATAACGATCATTAAGTAGGAACTTACCCGCCACCACGTTGGGGTCGTTCCTTGCTTCACCAGCCCCAATCACGAATGCCCTTGCATTGTTTCCAGCTCCCTGGTTGTTGTTGTTGTTTCCAGCACCTTGATTATTGTTGTTGCGATTCTGGTTCAGTTGAGGGCAATCCTTTCGCATGTGCCCTATTGCCCCACATTTGTAGCATTCACGGTTGTTTCCTTGCTGCTGCTGTTGCTGTGGTTGATGCTGATTCTGCCTAGCTGGGAACTGAGTCCTGCAGTCTTTGGCTTCATGCCCCATTTTGTTGCATCACAGGCACTGACCTTTGCTACACGCCCCATTGTGGTGTCGATTACACTTGTTACACTTAGGGTGGTTTCCCCGATAGCCACCCTGTTGCTGAGGGCCTTTGTTGTTTTCAGTTTTCCTTTGTTGAGTCGAGGTCTGAGTGAGGTTAGCTTCCTTGCGCTGATTTCCTTCCTATTTACGCTTGTTATCACCTGAGGTTCCAACAGTAGCATTTATCCTTTTGGGCAACTTGCCCTCCTCCACAGCCTGATCAGTGAGTTTGTGAGCAAGTCGGACCACTGGCTGAATGGTATTGAGGTTGGCTGAGGTCACATGGCTCCGGATTTCTGGGGACAAACCCTTGATGTACAATTCGATCCTTCGATACATAGGTCGAGACATGTTTGGGCAAAGTGCAGCATAATCGTTGGACTGCTTGGTGTAGGTCTCAATCTCTGATCCAACCATCTTGAGCTCAAAGTATTCGTTTTCGAGCTTATGAATGTCATCCCTGTGACAGTATTCTTCCTTGATCATATCCTTGAAATCTTCCCACGCAGTAGCATTAGCAGTTTCCAAACCAAGCATTTGAATATGTGCCTTCCACCATGAAAGCGCGTTTCCTTCAAGCGTACCAGTCGCAAACTTTACCCAGTTAGCAGGGGGACACTCGCAGACAGCAAAGACAGCTTCGGCCTTTTCAATCCAGTGCAGAAGGCCTATGGCACCCTCAGTGCCGTCGAAAGGGAGAGGCTTGCAATCCATGAAGGTTTTGAAAGTACAAACACGTGGTTGCGCAGGCGCTTGCTGACCTGTTGTGAGAAGCGAAGCGGACAGGCTTAGAGGTGAAAAGACGATGCGGGGGTAGGATCTAAACACCCTAAAATAACGAGTTTACCTCCAGGGTGAGCTGCGAAAGCTGCAGCCACTGTGTTGAGCAAGTTAGTGAATTGAGCCTGAGTCATGTTAACGTTTCCTCTTCCGCGTCCACTCATTGTCTTCATAACCAGAAAACACAGTATGTGTGTGATGTCGTAATGTAGCGAGAATGAGATAGAAGAGGGGTATGTCTATCTAGCTAGGTATACCAGTACGTATAGTAGAACATAAATCATAAAGTAATCAAGCAAGTAAACACAAGTCCAAGCTATGGGGTCTAGTACGTTGAGTCTTGCCCTTGGAGTGTAGTGTCGTCACGAGTCACGAGTCACGGGTTATAGTCTGGTTTTTCTCAAAAAGACTTTCTTTTTAAAACCGAGTTCACTATAACCAATGGCTCTGATACCAATCTGTCACACCCCCAAAATCCCACATGCGGAATACCACCGCTTGGAGGCGCGACTGACCAGGATCCAGCCACCAATTATACTGAGCATTGGTTAATAGTAAGAAGTTTCACCAACCATACTAGTTAGTAAACATCATAGTTTGAAGTTTTAAAAGTTTAAGTTCAAATAACAGTTTAAGTAAGCAGCGGAAGCATAAACCAATCAGTCTCAAAACAAAGTTCACAGTTCAAGATTATTTAGAACCCAACACATGGGTTAGACGACCACTACACATTCCCAAGCTGCAAGCTCCTGAGTCACTGGGTACCTGCAAAGCATGCGGTAGGGTATCAACAAAAATGTTGGCGAGTCCACGAGTTGTCCAGTTTTTAATTACCAAAAACTTGTTTCACCAGTTAATTTTTATCCGTTTATACATGCCATGGGGAGCTACCCCATAAGTAAGCTACTAAACTGTTTTACAATACCGAATACTTACTTAACCGTACGTTTTCGCAGTGCCCCGTTTGTCAATGTTCTATCATCATTGACGGTTTTCCTGAGTACATTAGTTCACTCCCGTTCCCAGTAACAAGGGTCGGTGTGAGGCTGGTTAGACCTAAATAGCGCTATCAACTAATAACCCGTTCGCCAGGCCCCGGCGACTAATCGGTATTAAATGGTAGGGACTTGAGTGATAGAGTTTCGTTTAGTGTTGCTCGTTGCATTCCGTATAAACAGTAATTAACTAAGAGTCCCATTTAGGGGGAAGAAAGTAGGTTTGTATCCCTTACGAGGGGATAGCGTTGTTTAAGTTTCCGTTTCCCAAACCACCGGGAACGCATGCTTTAATAGTTGTGAACTCACCTTGGGTTGCTCGGCAGTTTAGTTTACTTGGTTAAGTATGCTGGTCACCACGTCCTAATATGGTTACCAGTATGGGTCAGGCTCGGATACAAGTAATCACGTTTATCTTACACGTATCTAACACATAGCGTGCATGAAATATATATATATATATATATATACATCCTCTAAGTTATTGGGCCTGTCTAAGTTCTTAAACAGTAACAGTTAACACACAGCCCACTTAAACAGTAACAAGCACGAATAATCCATACACTCCAGCCCAATAACAAAGACAAGCTGCCCAGTCGAGACAAGGTGGTCTCGACTCGAGAACACGCGGTCTCGAGTCGCAACCGGGAGGTCTCGAGTAGTGCACTTCTGGTCTTGAGTAGTGCAGGCATGAGTCGCAACCTCAGAGGTCTCGAGTCCAGTCTCGAGTCGAGATCATGGGGTCTCGAGTCGAGACCTTGTTGGTTTCGGGCCTTTAAAGCTTATCTCGAGTCGTTACTTGGTGGTCTCGGGCTGCCATTTTGATAGTCTCGAGTCGAGACTGAAAGTTTCGACTTCAACATCTGTTGTTTCTAGAATGGCTGCACAGATTGTACTGTCCAATAGAATTTCGATTTCATGATATTATGTACTATCCAACCACAATGCTCAAACATGTTTTCTTGTCTAATATGGATTCAAAACAGATCAAACATTCAGTTTTTCAAATATTCACGTCACATTCAAACAGTTCATCATTAGGGTTTTCATATTCAATCAACATGTTCATTTCAGTCAATACGACACACGGTTCATCTTACACACATATGCATTTCATGGTCAAGAATTACATACACTAGATGTCAAAGCCATTTTAATTAAAGCAAGCAATAGATCAACATACATTTTTACTTACACAACAATCACGATATCATTTATACAAGAAAGACATGTTTATAATCACCAAACATAAATATTCACACAATCTATCCTAGCTCATTCAAATAACACAATGCTTGCATATCATCAATATTCATCCATTTGAACATTCAAGATAACAAACAACCATCATGCTATTCATTCACTCTAATGACACCAATTTTACACCTAAACATCTAGTAAGGCACTTAAAACACTAACCGGTTGTGAAAAGGCACCGAGACAAGAAAGAAGATGAGAAAATGGAGTGTCCGAGTGATGATGAGCTTGGCCGAGTCTCCTTGTTGTTGCCGATTGATCCAAGAGAATGATGGAAGAAGGATGTTGAGACTTAGGTTTTTAGAGAGAGAGAGAGTGCGGAGGAGAGTGTGTGAGAGTGAGTGTGGGTTTTTGGGGTTTTATACTTGGCTTTGGGTTTCGAGAGGTGCATGGCCCAACCAGCCGAGAGGTGTATGGCCCAACCGGCCCACCATTTTACTGTTCACTCGAGACCAAGCGGTCTCGAGTCGGGTCCTCATGTTTTGGGCTTGGTTATCTACGTGGTTTCGGTTCCCCACATACATACTTGTATACAACTACACTTTATACGTACACGTCAATAACACATAGCACATCAAGATAAATCACAACTTTCATTTAATAAATAAGTACACGCAATACTGAAACAAGAAGGTTGCTCGGGAAAATCCAGAGTGTCACATATGTATAAGGAATATATTATTAACGGGAAAAATTTACGTCTAGACGTAAATTAATTTAAATTTATAGAAACACGTACATAAAAATAAACACCTAAAACTTGATTATAAAATTTTAAGAAAGTTAAGAGGTTGATATTGTTAACACTGAAAGTTAAAGGGGTAAAATTTAAATAAAAAAATATAGAAAAAAAAGAAAAAGTCAAAAAGCAAAATAAAAATCAACTGTATATGTACTTTGAAAATGTTAGGATATATAATATTCTGCTACTGCTACTGCTACTGCTAAGCAATCTTTAAAAGTTTACAATAAGAGTTAGGTAGTAACCTATTAAAAAATGCCATTTTACCACAGATCCTTAAGTCTAGATTTCACAAGTTTGGAGGACCTAGTGTGTGTATGTGGCTTAAGTGGAGGAAAGGCAGTTGAGGTGGGATATTGAATAGGGGTGGTACTATTTATAGCCAGTTGGTTAATTGAGGATTGACCAGATGCCAAATGACTACATTGTGAATCATATGCTGCTATACTTTGTTTAAGATTATTTATTACACAAGTAATCACACATAGTGAGCAGATATTTCACCTGATTCATGTTGATTTAATTGGATTTTATTATTAATATATGCGTGATAAACAAGACCTTTTCTTATTCACAAATAAGTCAACGAAATCAAGTTTCTTCTAAATAATTTGCTAAACATTAATTTCTGAAAGTTTCTACTAAGTTGTTACTTTTTTATATGTTTATCAGCACATGTTGAATAGGTTACATGTAAATAATATAACCTATACATATTTTTAAAACCACAAATTTCTTTTAATAATATAACCTACACTTACTTATAGAACAACAAATTTCTTTTATCCTGTCGTGTTTGTCAATGAGCCACCAACACTATTAGTAATATAACCTACACATAATCACTTGCACATGTGTTATTTTTATAAATAAATAAAATTTGTTCATATTAATTTTCTGAACAACAAGAAAGATGGATGAATTCAATCTTTTATATCGTATATCAACCACCATAATAACACAATTGCACTATGGCCATCACCATCCATTGGTACACTAACCCCCCCCCCCCCCCCCCCCCCCCTACACATACACTTTTAGTACAATATTACGTTACTAAAAAAACTTTATTTTCTCCTACAAAAGTTTTCCACAACTCAATTTTTGCTACAACTTTGCTACAATTTTATGATAAAAAAACAAAAAAACCCAAAACTATTCCACAACTTTGTAATTACTTAATTATAGTAAAAGTAAAATAAATAATTTAAAAAAATAAATGTTAAATCTGTCTGAAATTTTTAGCAAATTAGCCATGTTTGCTACAGTTTACCCACAAAAAAAAAGTTATTTTAATTGTTATTTCTTAATTTTAGTAAAATAGAAAATATTAAAAAATAAAATGTTAAGTTTCTCGGAATTTTGTAGCAACTTAGCCATGTTTGCTACAGTTTTCCGACAAAAAAGTTATTTTATTTGTTATTTCTTATTTATAGTAAAATAAATAATTAAAAAAATATAACGTTGAATTGATCAGAAATATTTAGCAAATTAGCCATGTTTGCTACAGTTTTTCTTCGAAAAAAAAGTTATATTATTTGTTATTTCTTAATTATAGTAAAATAAATAACTGGGGATTGACCTGATGCCATATGGCTACATCGTGAATCATATGTTGCTATACTTTGTTTAAGATTATTTATTACACAAGTAATCACACATTGTCAGCAGATATTTCATCTGATTCATGTTGATTTAATTGGATTTTATTATTAATATATGCATTATAAACAAGACCTTTTTTATTCAAAAATAAGTCAACGAAATCATCTTTCTACTAAATAATTTGCCAAACATTAATTTATGAAAGTTTCTACTAAGTTGTTCATTTTTTTATATGTTTGTCAGCACATGTTGCATACGTTATGTGTAAATAATTTAACCTATACATATTATTATTTTTAGACCCATAAATTTCTTTTAATAATATAACCTGCACTTACTTTTAGAACGACAAATTTCTTTTATTCTGCCGTGTTTGTCAAAGAGCCACCAACCCTATTAGTAATATAACACATGATCACTTGCACATGTGTTATTTTTATAAATAAATAAAATTCGTTCATATTAATTTTCTGAACAACAAGAAAGATGGATGAATTCAATCTTTTTATCGTATATCAACCATACTAATAACACAATAGTAGTGTGGCCATCACCATCCATTGCTACACTACCCCCCCCCCCCCCCTCACATATACACTTTTAGTACAATCTTACATTACTAGAAAACTTTATTTTTTCCTATAAAGTTTCCGACAACTCAATTTTTGCTACAACTTTATTACAATTTTGCGACAAAAAAGAAAAACAAAAAAACCAAAACTATTCCACAACTTTGTAATTTCTTAATTATAGTAAAAGTAAAATAAATAATTTAAAAAGTTAAATGTTAAATGTGTCAGAAATTTTTAGAAAATTAGCCATGTTTGCTACAGTTTTCCCACAAAAAAAGTTATTTTATTTTTTATTCTTACTTTTAGTAAAATAGAAAATAAGAAAAAAATAAAATGTTAAGTTTGTCGGAAATTTGTAGCAACTTAGCCATGTTTGCTAATGATTTCTGAAAAAAAGTTATTTTATTTGTTATTTATAGTAAAATAAATAATTAAAAAATATAATGTTAAGTTTGTCGGAAATTTTTAGCAAATTAGCCATGTTTGCTACAGTTTTCGACAAAAAAAATTATATTATTTGTTTTTTTCTTAATTATAGTAAAATAAACAACTAAGTATTAACCTGATGCCAAATGGCTACATCGTGGATCATATGCTACTATTGTAAGTCCCGAAACGAGATCATAATGATATCACACAAGCTTGAATGGTGGCGAAATCACACAAACAAGCAATCGATACAAGAAGGAGATGAAATTGAAAGTTCTTTGATTGATTGATGATGTCTTGCATACAATGATTGAATTGTCTAATACAAGATTTGCTAATGTCACCAACCACTATGTCATAACACATGACTTTCTATTTGTAGTAAATGTTTAGGGAGGATGCTCCCTAAACCCTAAGCCCATTTACCCAAAATATCCCATTCCACTAATCATTAACCCACAAAGCCTACTAATCCACTCTGCTACTAATCTATAAACCTATTAAGGGTCTAACAATCTCCCCCTAGGTTTATTGGATCAGTAGCTGAATCAGACTGCAGGACCGCCTTCTCATTTTCTTCATCAGGAGCAAAAAATGGTGATCCAAAATATTTGCAGCAGCGCTTGTCCAAGCCTTCGCACATGCTTCATACTTCTCATTTGTGCGGATTTGATGACTGTTGAGAACCAGGATGTCTTCCTCATGAAAGCTCATTAGATCATAAGAATTGGGGATCCTGATAGATTGTTCTTCAGTTACAATGGTAGCGTCAGCTAATTTTGGATCATACGCCCAAAACTTGAAGCTCCTCAGAATTCTCTTTTCAAACTTCTTTACAATTGGAATAATCTTCTCTTTGTCAGTTACGGGCCAAATTACAGACTTGATGGTACGCTTGGTGTGAGGATCACGAACTCCATGATTTCTTTTAACTGTGGGCTCAGCAGTCTTCATTGTTGCAAAGTTGGTTTTGACTTCCCTTTCAAGCCTTGAATGGAATGCCCAACCTCTGCCTCGTTGGTTCGGCTCTGGATCAGTATATGGGGCACGCAGAAGACTTTTCAGATCAATCTTTGTCCATGACTCAAATTGGGATTCTTTAGCATAGTATTCCCGATGCCCGCTTTCTCGTGTGATCAACCGCATTTGCTTATCATGTTCATATCTCCAGCTGGCAACTGCAGATTTATTTCCCACTTTATCATAAAGTGAAGATCCCAATTCCATCATAAGTGTATCAGGTCTTTTCGTCGGATCCTTCAGCTGAAAGTTTTAATCGAGAGGGTTCATATCCGGTTCTTCATCACTAGCAGCTGTTTGCTGCTTTGTTTCTTTTTCTTCGGCCTGCTGCTCTTCTTCTTTGGCTCTGCGGCCATATATGTGTTCAATCCGGCTTCATACGCAGCATTAGATGCTGCCATTGCTGCTGCTCTTTCTTCCGGAGTTTGCTCAGGATGGCCAAAATGAAACTGTTCATCTTCTTTATCAACAAACTCATTTCTAAACTTTTTCTCCAGCTTCGCCTTCAGATCGTATACAACAGACATTAACATTCCCACATCTCCTTGCAGTTGATCTATTGTTTGATCTCTGCTAGAGATTTGGGTCTGAAGAGAGGAGATCTATGCTTCTTTCAGGGCGGCATCTTGCTGTAGCGATGAGATCTAAGCATTCTTTAATTCTGCATCCTGTTCCAATACAACCACTCGACGTTTCAATCTTGTGACATTTACATCTTCATCACTGTCACTGTCGCTTTGTTCGATGACTTGCCATTTACCGGTTGCATAACGGAATGCTGCTTCATCATATTCGGTAAATCCCGCTCCACTTGAGCTTCCTGCTTCAAATATAACACCACTCGAGCTACCTGGTTGTGAGGGTGTGGATTCAAAATCAAAGTTGAAATCATACAAATCAGGTTCCTCTATGCTTGTTTTCTTTGTTGCAACATCAGATTGCGGATCAGGCTGTGGATCAGTGGATGTAGTGGGCTCTGGATGGGAAATAGGGCAAGGAAGGTCATGATCAGGTGTAGTGCCAGTTCTTTGTTTCATGCTAGCTGCTTATTCAGCATCATCAGTAATTGCTTCAATTTCTGCTTGAACTTCAGAAGTAACTGCAGCTTCATTTTGAATAACTGACGTAGGGACGGATGGAGGGTTTCCGTCACCATCCTACAGGCTTATAAGCAATGCTGCTAAGTTCTCAGCTGACATTGGAATTGGTTGTCTAACGGCTTCCTCTTCCTTCTCAGACAAAACTACTTCCACTTCGCTTTCGGAGTCGGTTTTTTCTTCACTAGAGCTTGACTCTGAACCTGAATCAAGTATTTATGTTCCAACTTCAGCTTCAATGGCAGCCACTTGCTGAACTTGCTGCACATCATGTTCTCAATGACTTGCACATTAATCTGTTGAGGAGCTGGTGCAACAGGAACTGCAGGCACAATATCAGCAAACCCACCATGCTTCTCAAGATCAAATTTCCCAACAAAATTGAGCTGTTTGGCCCTTTTGAATATGTATGCATTCTCGAAGCACCCTGGCCCCATTGGCTTTAAGTTAATGTAATTTGGGCCCTTGACCAACACCGGGTATTTCTCATCAAGGATCATCTGAATGAACCTTGGATACAACATAAAGATCTTCTTCTTCGGATCTTCAAGCATCTTCTTCATGTTGTCAAATATAAAAGCTGAGAAGTTGAAGTCCCATTCGTTCACCAAAGCTACAAGAGCACTTGTTTGTGTCTTGTTCAGCTGATCGTATCCACCCTTGTTTTCTGTGATGCATTGTAGAAAGAAATGCACCAACAGTCTCCAGAAAGGTGGGAATAACTTCTTTAAGACTGTGGGATACCCTCCTTCATAGCTCATTCTTCTAAGGGCTGCAAGAACTCTGTTTTGATCATATAAGGTCGGATGTCGTGGTAGATCTCCTAGCCTTAAAACTTCACGAATGATGGCTTCAGTAATAACAATCTTCTTCTTTTGTAGTGTGGCTTCTATGGCTCCAGCTCCATCTGCTCCCTGTCGGTTGACTTTTGCTGTATTCCAAAAAGTATTTATGCAGCTATTGTAGATCACCGGTTTTACTCATAGTGCATGAGTAATTGGGAAATTGTTTAGGCCTCTGGTTAGCGACCCAAACATTTCCATATGATCTACAGGAGGATCGGAAAGATAACAAGCTTGATTGTGGAAGAGTTCCACCTCTAGCTGTCTTTGATTCTGCTGCTGCATCATTACTTGCGCCATATTCTGCAAAAATATTCAAATGTTAATCCTTTCTAAAGAAAGTTGACCTTTATTTGAAACGTTGATAAGTAAATGGTCCAAATTGATGGTCAGCAGGTCAAACACAAGGGTCAATAAGCAGTCTAGGTTAGCAGGTCAAAAAGGACCAGTTCAGATGAAGGTTAAAGTTAACAGGTCAACATCCATGATGAGTAAAGTTCATCTTGGATGGACCTCAACCATCTCGGATAAACAGGTTTCAATTCGAGATGATTCGAGATGCATGGTTGTTGTCCGAGATGGTCCGAGATGAGCTTTCTTAGTCCGAGATGATCCGGTATGGTATACCTTTAATCCGAGATTAATTCGAGATGATTCGAGATGGACTAAGTTGAGAGAGAATCTTCAAGTCAGTTCGAGATGCTTCTGTTTAGGCTTGGTTCGAGATATGTGTCTCGAATCAAGTCTGATGAATTCTTATACTCTCATCTCGAATGGGCCGAAGGGCCAGGCCCATCTCGGACTACTGATCCGAGATGATAGGCCTGTTCATACTGTTCAGACTTTGACATAGTCAACACACGTGGGCCCCATCCGAGATAGTGGGCCATTCCAGGTTATTATTTTAATATTATTTTAATGAGCTTTATCAAGACAGAACATACCCCTTTCAAAATCATAGAATCAACCCACCGAGCAACTATTTGCTATCAATAATAATATAATATTAAAATAATAATATAAAACTACTAACACAAGGGTATTTTGGGGAGACTGCTATTGGATCAAATCGTTCTCGAACTAATTAAGGAACACTTTTTAGCTCTTCGTTTACTTAGACTGGTCCACGCAATTGTTAATATGCTTGTCCTCTTAAATCTAACGCTCAACCTTCAACTTTCAACCTTGTGATACTGATGTGTTCAAAATGTAACATATAAATTTCATCAAATGAGGCATAAAACTAACCCTTTTTTAGTACTAATGTTGGAAAAAGTGTGCTTTTGTCTTCCTTTTGTATTTTCAGGATTAAATGAGCTCAAATTAACAAAATAAGCAAAAAGACATCAAAATCTAACATAAATACAAGAAAAGGAATAAAACGTGACATGCCCGACCCCACGACAACATCTTCCCAGGCAAAACAAGAAATCAGAAGACTGAACACGCCCCGTGCTCAGCCAGCACGGGGGCGTGCCCAAGTGTCAGCAGAAAAGACAAAGTGGTAGAAGCTTCTATTGCCCACCACGGGGCCGTGCTCAGCGGACACGGGGCCGTGGTCAACTATAAGATTCGCACAATCCAGCAAATCTACATAGTACAAAGATTCTTCTGCACCACGGGGTCGTGCTCAGCGGACACGGGGGCGTGGTCAACTAATAAGACAAAGCTGCATTAAATGAAGAAAGAGAAGGATGTGGACACGGGGCCGTGCCCACTGGACACGGGGCCGTGCCTGAGCTTCTGTTCAGCCTATAAATAGAAGTGCTTGGCTCAAGCTCAAACCATCCCTTGGCACACCACCTCTCTCACACTTCACCCACCACCCACCACCACCATAACACCATCATCCACCACCATCATCCGTTGTCCATGGTGTCTTGGCATTATTTTAATGACTTTAATAACTAGTTGCTTATGTTGAAGGTGATTTTTCCTTATCGTTTGTCCGTGGTGTCTTGGCATTATTTTACTGTCTATATAAAATAAAAGATTTTCACCATTCATATCTCCACGGTCTATATGGAGGTATGTTGGCTACCTGGTCGGGGGTTAAGGGAACAGTTTGGTAAAGGTCTTGCCATTGTTCAACGTTTAGAGGTCCTGCAATGGACCTGGGTCAAATTTAGTAGGACCTCCTTCAATACTTAACGGTATTGGATGGCGGGGGTCCAAACTCTTTGATCCCCTCATAAGTTAACTACTATTCATACTATAACCCGGCTATTTAGGATTGTATCCCTGCTGACTCAGACTACTTAGCCGAGGGTAACGTCACCTCCAAAAGAGGGGCCTACCATAATTTGCATTAATAACTTAATTAATTATCTTCCAATAATCCACCCTTTTAGGATTGTATCCTAGCTGACTCAAACTACTGGGGTGAGGGTAACGTCACCTTCAAAAGAGGGGCCTACTACAATAACTAAGATAATCTCTTAAATATGTGCAAAAGTGCGGAAATAATCAAAGGTTACACTAGATACGAGTCGGAACCAAGTGATTCATCTTGTCTATCTGTTTTTCTTTTTATTTTATTTTCATCATTTTAGTTAGTTTTTATTTTTCTTAGTTTAAAACATTTTTCTAAACTTTTTATTTTGATTAGACGTTGAGGATAAACCGGTACTAAAAGCTCTTGTGTCCTTGGACGACCTCGGTATCTTGCCAACACTATACTACGCTCACGATGGGTGCACTTGCCCATATGTGTGTTTAGTGTTAGTAAAATATCGTGTTTTATAAATTTAAAACTTGGCTAAAAATAAGTGTTAAAGGGGCTTAAAATATACACCTAATATATATAACACTTCACACGCATCAAGTTTTTGGCGCCGTTGCGGAGGACACAAGGATTTTAAGAAAGATTAAAATCGACGGCCTAATCAGTTTTTCAAAACCTTTTTAAAACGCGCGCACATTTTTCTGCATTTTAGTTTAGTTTTGCATTTACAGTAACCTGAACACGGGGCCGTGTTCACTGAACACGGGGCCGTGCTGCACATTTTCATAAAAACACCCAGTAACAGTAGCTTGAACACGGGCCGTGCTCACTGAACACGCCCCGTGCTTAACGAAATCAGTAAATTTAATTAAAACGCCCAGATACAGATTCTGAACACGGGGCCGTGTCCACTAAACACGGGGCCGTGTCCAGCCTCTGTTTCCGTTTTTATTTTTGTTTTCTGATCTCGAGACTCGGTTGTGGTCTGCTGAGTGATTCTTATGGATCAATACTCAGGAGGATACAACTACACCTATGAGGAGGATGATTATAGGGGTAACTATTGCACTAATTGTCGTAACGCACACTCGGTTCAATACAATCACTCATATCAACCATCCAATTCATACACCTACTATGAGGAGCCCAGGTACGAGCCATCAACTTCATACACATCCTATGAAGACCAAAGGTATGAACCTCCTCCCTCATACTCATATTTTGATGAACCAAGGTATGAGCCTTCATACTCGTACTTTGAGGAACCAAGATATGAGCCACCACCTTCATATGCTTATTATGAGGAACCATGGCATGAACAACCCACCTCATACGAGTATTATGAAGAACGAAATTACGAACCTTATCCATCATATGCTTACAATGAAGAACAATGGTGTGAACCATCTACTTCATATGGGTATTATGAGGAACAAAGGATCGAACAACCGGATTCAAGCTTAGAAAATCCAGATTCTTTTTCTATAACCGAAGTAACCGATAGGATATTAGAACACATTAGAGTTATCGATCGTTATATAAAAGAATCTCTCGCAAGGGAAGAGGAGTCCCGCGCAAGAGAAGAATTAAAAAAGGAAGAGATAACTGAAAATGTAAAAATGGAAGAACAAACAAGTGAAAAGCCGACACATGAGTTAAACAACGAAAAAGGTGAGTCCGAAAACGTTAAAATACAAGAAGAGTCTAATTTTGAAGAAATTAACCTCTTGTCACCTTCTTTCGAAAATCATTGTTTAGTACCCACTCATGCTAAGTTTTTAAAAGAGTTAAACACTAACACTAAAATTGACGAAACGGTAAGTGTTAAGTTAACTAATGATCAAACCTCGCTAATAAAAGAAGACCCATTTGAAATTAACATTACATCGGTTCCATGTTTCTTTCAAAATTCGTTTATTAGTAATGTCACAATTGATAAAGATCTTTGTGTTAACATAATGCCCAACTACATTTTCAAAAAATTAAGTATTAGTGATTTTTCTCCACTTCAAATACCCATTTTTCTATCCAATCGGAAAGTAATAAAATCAATCGGTGTAGTTGAGGATGTCTTGGTTCAAACAAATCAAATGGTAGTCCCCACCGACTTTGTCATCCTCGATGACGCTCCTCTAGTGTTGGGACGACCATTTGTAAAAACTCACGAAGCTTTGAAAAACCGGAAGTTCAACAATCTACCTCTTCAATTAGGGGCATTTAAAAAGAGTGTCGATCTTGAGCGTTCAATGAAATATCCATTCGGCAATGACGACCCCCTAATTGAAGATGAGCCAGAACCACCCGATAAAGAGGGTCTAGCCAAGGACCCTTATAAATGTGGCGCACCACGGAGGCATTCCACGGAACTATCCTTAGTTTAATTTAGATTAACTTTTATATTTTCTAGTTTAGTTTTAATTTCCAGGAATAAAACACACTCGGGATGGTGAAGGATACTAAGGGAAGCTTGAACCAACAACCCATGCACAAAAAGAGAGCCTCCCGACAATTTTTCTTCATTACAGCAAGTTCAGCACGGGGCCATGCTCACCCCAACACGCCCCGTGCCCGAGGTTTTCTAGAAAATGCCCAGTTCAGGTACCTGGACACGGGGCCGTGCTCACTGGATACGCCCCCGTGCCCAGCCTTCTGTTTACTTTTGGTACTGGCAGTCTGGACACTGGGCCGTGCTCAGCCAACACCACCCCGTGTTCAGCTACCCAGTACCATAAAATCTTGTTTTTAACCCACTTTTACACATTCAATCAACCTAAAAACTTATTTTTGGGACACATTGAGGACAATGTGTAATTTAAGTGTGGGGGGGATGCTAAAACCTTGAATCTTGCAAGTCATAGATACAAGCCTTACACAAAACTCTATTGGAACCGCTAATCACCCCAATTTTTTTCAAAAATTTTCATTTTTTTACTTGTCTAGGTTTAACTCGGGAAATTCAAGTTCTTAAAAAGGTTATATTTTTACAAATTTACAACCGATAGCGTCGTGATAAAAAGAACCAACATAAGAAAATTATGAAAAGGCATGACAAGCTTAGTTAAAATTTAATTATATATACTTGATCACATAAAAACCCATTCCCACAAAAGTGAGTTTTGAGCCTTTATTGAGCAAACACTTACATATCATTTGACTAAATGCTCATTTTCGTTTCTTGTGTGAATAGCCGCCTGGTTCTTACGACTCTAGAACTTGCCATGACGATACATTCCCGGTCCTTACCAACTTAAACCCGAGTAATAAATGATGGAGGTATTAGGACTAACCCTTTTTATTTCTACACCATTATTTTTCTTTTTTTTACCACCTACCCAAAATCCCCTTAGTTAGCCCCTTTGAGCCTAAACCTTTTCATTTCATAACCCAAACCAAACACCCTTTTTACCCACCAAAACCTTTTTCATTTTTAACCCTTTGTTTTAGTAACAAGTTCGGTTCTTCATATGACTTTTCAAAAAAAAAAAAAAAAATTATTGGTGTTGATGATGAAGCAAAAGAAAATAAACAAACAAGTTCATCAAAAATAACTTTGTTTGAATAAATAGCTTCATCAAAATAAAAGTTACAAAAACAAAAAGTCTTACGAAAACCCGCTCTCGAGTGATCCACTAAAATACATCTTCGGCCGAGTGTTGAGTGATCCCCCGTGAGGTATGTGAACTTGTATATAAATAGAATTTTAAAGAGGCATGTTATGCCCTAATAAGTAATTTATCTTATGAAAAGTTTTAAATAAATCATGACGAATAGGATTGTAAATAAATAAAAATATAATTAAATAAAGAATCTTGGAAATCCCGACACTCTACGACAAGCCCAAAAACCTTCTTTTCTACCCATTCCATTTGGGAGTGTAAATAGCCACATATTAAAGAGTTTTGCTTGAGGACAAGCAAAGATTCAAGTGTGGGGGTATTTGATGTGTTCAAAATGTAACATATAAATTTCATCAAATGAGGCATAAAACTAACCCTTTTTTAGTACTAATGTTGGAAAAAAGTGTGCTTTTGTCTTCCTTTTGTATTTTCAGGATTAAATGAGCTCAAATTAACTAAAGAAGCAAAAAGACATCAAAATCTAACATAAATACAAGAAAAGGAACAAAACGTGACATGCCCGACCCCACGACAACATCTTCCCAAGCAAAACAAGAAATCAGAAGACTGAACACGCCCCGTGCTCAGCCAGCACGGGGGCGTGCCCAAGTGTCAGCAGAAAAGACAAAGTGGTAGAAGCTTCTATTGCCCACCACGGGGCCGTGCTCAGCGGACACGGGGCCGTGGTCAACTATAAGATTCGTACAATCCAGCAAATCTACATAGTACAAAGATTCTTCTGCACCATGGGGTCGTGCTCAGCGGACACGGGGGCGTGGTCAACTAATAAGACAAAGGTGCATTAAATGAAGAAAGAGAAGGATGTGGACACGGGGCCGTGCCCACTGGACACGGGGCCGTGCCCGAGCTTTTGTTCAGCCTATAAATAGAAGTGCTTAGCTCAAGCTCAAACCATCCCTTGGCACACCACCTCTCTCACACTTCACCCACCACCCACCGCCACCATAACACCATCATCCACCACCATCATCCATTGTCCATCATAGAGTGTGTGAGTCGTCTCGGGATCCAAGATTGATCGTAAGAGTTCTTGACAATCAAGGCCATGTTTGCCTAAGTCTCTTACATCACTTGGTGAAGACAAAGTGTCTAGTGTAATACTTTTTATTTCTAATCTTTTGCACTTTTTATTTGGTTTTGTATTAATGACTTTAATAACTAGTTGCTTATGTTGAAGGTGATTTTTCCTTATCGTTTGTCCGTGGTGTCTTGGCATTATTTTACTGTCTATATAAAATAAAAGATTTTCACCATTCATATCTCCACGGTCTATATGGAGGTATGTTGGCTACCTGGTCGGGGGTTAAGGGAACGGTTTGGTATAGGTCTTGCCATTGTTCAGCGTTTAGAGGTCCTGCAATGGACCTGGGTCAAATTTAGTAGGACCTCCTTCAATACTTAACGGTATTGGATGGCGGAGGTCCAAACTCTTTGATCCCCTCATAAGTTAACTACTATTAATACTATAACCCGGCTATTTAGGACTGTATCCCTGCTGACTCAGACTACTTAGCCGAGGGTAACGTCACCTCCAAAAGAGAGGTCTACCATAATTTGCATTAATAACTTAATTAATTATCTTCCAATAATCCTCCCTTTTAGGATTGTATCCTTGCTGACTCAAACTACTGGGGTGAGGGTAACGTCACCTTCAAAAGAGGGGCCTACTACAATAACTAAGATAATCTCTTAAATATGTGCAAAAGTGCGGAAATAATCAAAGGTTACACTAGATACGAGTCGGAACCAAGTGATTCATCTTGTCTATCTGTTTTTCTTTTTATTTTATTTTCAGCATTTTAGTTAGTTTTTATTTTTCTTAGTTTAAAACATTTTTCTAAACTTTTTATTTTGATTAGACGTTGAGGATAAACCGGTACTAAAAGCTCTTGTGTCCTTGGACGACCTCGGTATCTTGCCAACACTATACTACGCTCACGATGGGTGCACTTGCCCATATGTGTGTTTAGTGTTAGTAAAATATCGTGTTTTATAAATTTAAAACTTGGCTAAAAATAAGTGTTAAAGGGGCTTAAAATATACACCTAATATATATAACACTTTACACGCATCAATACGCTTAGGGAAGAATTATACTGTGATATCCGTGTATCCCATTCCAAGACATACCCCCGCGATCAAGGTAAGCACAACGGTTCATCCTAGCAGGTGAGTATAATGAGTCCATCCTTTTTTTTTACAACGCCAGACTTTCTGGTGAATAGGTCAGTACTATCGTACAGCAGGGATACCAGAGAAGTCTGATGAGGGCTAGGAAAATACCTTTTACGGTACGAATTTGGCTTTTATAAGCACACGAAATTCTCTTTTTAGCCCTCTTTACGGCTCTTTTAAAGGATATCCTGACTGTTCCTAGGTCTGCATATAATCTGGATGCAACAGAAGGGCAGTCATGATATCCCGGATGACTCATCAGTATAAAGACCCGAAACTTCAGATATTGGCTATCTATCAACGCAGCATTTAAGACCATGAAATCATACACCGTTGTCCTGTTACCCATGATATGTCCAGTCCATTAGGTTTATATCACTTGGTATAATTTTTGCTTTTAGAGCATTAGACCTATCAACACATCGCAGTGGATCCTAGCCTATTCAGCTTCGAAACCTTACATGTGTTAATCAAATTCTTTATCACAAAACTTTATTTCACTTCCCAGCACTAGTTCTACCCCTAAATTTGTGCAAAAAGTAGAATACTTTATGTCACACCTTCAAAAATCCACTTGCGGGGTTTTACCGTGAGGCGCGTGACACACCGGGATCCAAGACACTAGTCACATAGAACGACTCTATATGCAAAAATACGTTTAAACAAGTTTAACCATGCAGTTAAAGAAATGCGGAAATGTAAGTAAACGTAAATAAAGTGTGCGCCAAAACAAACTCCCAAACCAAAGTACTTAAAAGTAAATATGCAAGACGTTAAATAAAGTAGTTTTAATGCTCGTGATGTGCTCCTACGTTGGAATGATGCCTTAACAACCTGAGAAAACATGTAAAAATAAAGTGTCAACAATTAATGAAGAGTGAGTTCACAGGTTTAAGTTCAGAATTTTAAATTAAGTTGTTTCCACTAATTCAACCCCGAACCAGTGTGTTAATAGGTTTCCCTGATCCAACCAAAATCAGATTATTGTAAGTTCCCCTGATTCAAATCCTGAATCGCGTATTTCATATTGTTTAGCAGTATATGTTATATGTTTAGGTAGCTAGCCTAGGTCATGTCAACAAAGTGTTCGATCCGAAGCTGACGTTGATGCCCCTGTTGTGCCAGGTCTATCACTAACCATGGCTAAGTGTTAGGCAAATTCTACACCCTTGACCATCAACGTTCAGTCTAGCTGGCACGACTAGCTCGAGTGGGGCTTGTCGGGCCCAGTAGTACTACTATAAATTCCCTCGCTATAACCCAATACTTACGGCAACGTAAGTTTTAAGGGGACTGACATGTGATATAATGCTTCCTTGTGACCATAACCGTATAACATAACCACTCCCAATATAGTTCGTTAATGCGTAAAGTAAAAGCGTTACATTACGGTAACGGTACATGTTTTCTCCCCTGTGTATTTAAAACCGTATAAAAAGTGGGACCATGAACTCACCTTTGATAGCTCGGTTTGACTTTAATGTGATTATGAGTTGAGGTTGATCAATCACGTCCAAATATGATTACCATCTAGTTTATTAGTGTGCTCATGAAAGACACGAAATCCCTACACATATCTAACACGTATCATGCAAATCACGTTGGCAACTTACATATATATCCCACATATATATTTTCATTCAATCGGTATATGTATATGTATATGTATATATTTAGATGGTCATAGCACACCACAACTTAAACAACATTCAAGTTGACATTTAACCTGATCGATCATTCTCAGATAGCACAACTAGCATTTAGAAGCACAAATTTGCGACTTATTACGTTTCAACTTTAATACCCAAAACTGAGCTTTTTTTCGGGTATTTTTATAAACTAGATACATGTCATGATAAATTCCCAAAAATATACACAACATGTGAAAAAGTCTCGATGTGTTTCTATAAAATTTCCAAATTCCAATTCTTTACATATTTTACGTAAAAAATCGAGCAATGGGAAGTGGATTGAATCGTTACCATTCCTACCCCTGCCCACCGTTTATTTTATTTAAAAATCAGCGAGTCTCCAAACGAGGTGATTCCAGTTGGAGCACTTTAGTTTACTCACATATTTTCTACAGTATAAATTTCGTAATTTATGTCCCATTATACCCTTAGGTATGACTTAAATCGTGACCTGCAATTTCTGCATAAAATGGACAGCCCAGCTGTAACACCCTGCGTTTGGGGTGTGACACCAGAACACTGTAACGAAAAAATCCATTTAAAATAGCAAACGACATGAGAAAATTATGATTCCAGTGCCATTTGATCTGTATTTCGAAACTATACTTTTTGGACTCAAGAAAACTCAATTTCGATAGGTTATGACCCGGTTACAGCCAACGGAAGTTTGCTGAAAATTTCAGACAAAAGCTGTTTTGAATTACCCGCTCATTCAAACGATTAACCAATGTACCCGAGACACAAAAACATGATTAACAACAAGTTTATAGTCGTTTATAACCTATTTATCATGTTCAACATCATACTCAATAACCAAATCAGATCTAGCAATTCAATTTCACAAGAAATCATCATAACCTTATAATCACACAAAACCCTAGTTACTAATAAGCATTCATACGATCCAAAACATACTGAAACATGATTTCTAGCAAACCTAGATAATAATTATTCTCATAAACACCAAGTATCAATCATCATGCAATAACACAGCCAAGTACATCGAAGAAACTCAAATCAAAACACATGATAAACACACTAACCTTGAATCAAAGAACTAGAGGACTAGAGAGAGAGAGAGAGGGCGATCATGAGTGTGGGGGGGGGGGGTTGTTCTTCTGCCGTCGCACATACCAAGGGAGAAGAGGGGATTAGGGTTTTGATTTTTATCTCTCCATGCACATACGTATTTTATAAAAACTAAGGGGTTGGGGCGGTTTGGGTTAGTTGGGCCGAAAAGGGGAATGGGTGGCTGGTTGGGCTTGTTGTCGAAGTGGGTTGGGTTTGTTCGAGTTTGGGTTTGTTCGGGTTTTAAACGTAATATGATTTATAAACCTAATTTATGCGCAACGTGATTTAATTTATTTTTATATAATAAAATAAAATATACATTATAAGGAATCAAATCAGAAGTGATACATGATCTTTCCAGGATGTCACATTATCCTTAACTTGAAGGAATTTTCGCCCCGAAAATTGAGTGAGCAAGAGTTTGCATGTGTTGAGGTAAGAAATATTTTCGAATTGTCACATTCTCACCCAGTAAAAGGAATTTCACCCCGAAATTCTGTTCGCGTTACTAGGATCTTGTGATTCGGGTGGAAAGAGGTGAGGATACTTGTCTCTCATTTGATCCACTTTTTCCCAAGCGTACTCTGGTCCACGCTTCGAGTTCCAACGAACCTTGACGATCAGTATTTTTCTATGTCTCCGTGATTTGACCTCTCGGTCCATGATTTCAATGGGTTCTTCAATGAACCGTAGTTGTTCATCCACATGAATCTCATCCAATGGGACGGCTAGTGTTTCATCTGATAGACACTTATTCAGATTTGAGACATGAAAAATGTTATGAACTCTACTGAGTTCATTAGGAAGGTTCAACTCATAAGCCACATAACAGATTTTCTTTGTAATTTCAAACGGGCCAACATATCGCGGGTTTAGTTTACCTCTCTTTCCAAAACGAATCACGTCCTTCCCAGGCGATACTTTCAGTAGGACCCGATCGCCTACTTGAAATTCTAACAGTTTGCGACGTTGATCAGCATAACTCTTTTGACGATCCCGAGCTGCTGCCATACGATTCTGGATTTGCACGATCATTTCAGTTGCCTCTAGAACTAACTCTGGACTCGTGATTTGGCTGTCACCAACTTCTGCCCAACAAACGGGTGATCGACATTTCCGTCCTTATAGTGCCTTGAATGGGGCCGCTTGGATACTCGTGTGCTAGCTGTTATTATAGGAAAACTCTACCAGGGGTAGGTAATTCTCCCAGCTTTTGCCAAAGTTGATTACACACGCTCTGAGCATGTCTTCGAGGGTCTGAATGGTACGTTCACTTTGACCATCAGTCTGAGGATGGTATGTTGTGCTCAAATTGACGCTTGATCCCAAGGATTTCTGCGCTAATTGCAACAGATGAGAAGTTAAATGGGGATCACGGTCAGATATAATGGATATTGGCACTCTATGCCTGGCTACTATTTCCTTCATGTACAGCGCCGCAAGCGTATCAAACTTATCAGTTTCCTTGATCGCTAAGAAGTGAGCCGATTTGGTTAGCCGGTCAATAATCACCCATACAGTATCCTTTCCACTGGGTGTCCTGGGTAGGCCTGTGATAAAGTCTATAGCGATTTGTTCCCATTTACAAACGGGGATCTCAGGCTGTTGCAATAGCCCTGAGGGTTTCTGGTATTCTACATTGACCTTGGCACAAGTTAGGCATTTACTTACGTATGTGGCTATTTCAGCCTTCATGTTCGGCCACCAGTAAGTCGTTTTGAGATCTTGGTACATCTTATCTGATCCTGGATGAACAGAGTACCTTGATTTGTGAGCTTCGTCCATTATGAGTTCCCTCAAGTTTCCGTAGAGGGGTACCCATATTCGACTAAGGAAGTAATGAGTTCCATCTGGCTTGGTTTCCCAATCACGCTCCATCTTGCAAAATTTCTCAGCTTTCGGATTTTTGGGTTTGACCGCCTCCAACTGAGCGTTGCGAATTTGTTTGGGTAGGTTAGAGGTATCGTGAGTTGTAAGGACCGAACCCGTCGGGGCTTCTCGTGTTCCTTTCTACTGAGAGCGTAGGCTACCATATTAGCCTTGCCTGGGTGGTACTGGAAGACACATTCATAGTCGTTCAAAAGTTCGAGCCAACGACGCTGTCGCATATTTAACTCTTTTTGATCAAAAATATGTTGAAGGCTGTTGTGGTCGGTGTAAATGATACACTTGGTTCCATAAAGAGAGTGCCTCCAGATTTTTAAAGCGAACACCACGGCTCCTAACTCCAAGTCGTGAGTTGTATAGTTTTTCTCGTGTACTTTCAATTGTCGAGATGCGTATGCAATGACTTTATCGCGTTGCATGAGTACACATCCAATTCCCTGAATAGAAGCATCGTAGTACACCACAAAGTCTTCGGTCCCCTCAGGTAGGGACAAAATAGGTGTGCTACAAAGCTTCTGCTTCAGCACCTGGAATCCCTCCTCCTATTTGTCACTCTAGATATACTTGGTTCCTTTCTTGGTTAGGGATGTAAGAGGTTGAGCATTCTTTGAAAAACCCTCAATAAAACGACGATAGTAGCCTACCAAACCCAGAAACTGTCTTATTTCTATTGGAGTCTTCGGTGCTTCCCAATTTTTTGATAGCTTCAATCTTTGCCAGATCAACGTAGATACCCTTTTCGTTCACTATATGCCCAAGGAATTGGACTTCTCGAATCCAGAAGTCGCACTTGGAGAACTTGGCATATAGTTGTTCCAGTCGCAGGAGTTCCAAAACTAAACGCAGATGTTCCTCCTAAGTCTTGGAATACACCAGTATGTCGTCAATGAAGACGATTACGAACTTTTCAAGGTAAGGTTTACAGACACAGTTCATGAGGTCCATGAATACCGCAGGTGTGTTGGTTAGTCCGAATGACATGACCAAAAATTCATAGTGCCCGTACCGAGTACGAAATGCGGTTTTGGACATGTCTTCCTCTCACACACGCAGCTGATGGTATCCCGACCTCAGATCAATCTTAGAATAGTAACTTGACCCTTGGAGCTGGTCAAACAAGTCATCGATTCTGGGTAAAGGGTATCAGTTCTTGATAGTTACTTTATCGTAGATACTTCTGGGCTTTCATGAAGGATAGGAAAGTCCTCAACCTTCCTCTCGTTGTTCGGTTGCTCAGTAACATTGGCTAAGATAGCGTATAAGTTTTTCTATCGTAGATACTTCTGAGCATTCATGAAGGAGATGATGTTGGTTACCACACCACCCTTCGCGCCCTGAATGGTTAAAATCTCACCACTTGGGTGAGGTATACGAACATCCTTTTCGCGACATAAGATTTCAGCTCAGTTTTCAGATAACCAATCCATGCCAACTACAACGTCAAAACTACCAAGTGTGGTTGGCATGAGATCGATAGTGAACATGTGGCCAACCAACTGTAACTGACATCCGTGGACGATGTGGGTTAATTCCACTGATTTCCCATTAGCTAACTCTACGAGATACTTGTCCTCTAGTTCAACCGGTTTAAGGTCCAACAGTTTTCTAAATGACTCGGAAATAAAACTCCTATCGGCACCTCTAGCGAATAAAATATTCACAAAACTGTTGTTTAAGGGAAATTTTCCAGTAACTACATTAGAGTCATTTCGAGCTTCACCTTTTCCCAGTGTAAACACATGACCCTTAGCTCCGCCACTCCCGCCTGCATTGTTGTTATTTTTCTGATTCTGGTTCTGATTTCCACCAATGTTTGCCTTGTTCAACTGTGGGCAATCCTTCTTGAAGTGGTCATTGCTGCCGCACTGATGACAGGTTTTGGTGACTCCATGCTGCTTCTGACCCTGATAAGTGTTTTGTTTCGATTGAAGATTTACCCTACATTCTTTAGCAGTGTGACCTCCTCTTCCACACCGTTAACATGCACCGCATTGCCCATAGTGGTGACGAGTACATTTGTTGCAAAAAGGTTTCTTTCTGATGTACCCACCTTGGCCCTGGTTGTTGGTCTTGTTACCGGACTGCTGGTTGTTGTTGTTAGTGAAGTTACGGTTATTGTTGTTGAAACATTTTTGAGAACTCTGTTGTGCTTGCCCAGTTGATTCCTGCTTCGAGGATCCATCCTCCAACTTGTTTTCATGAGCATTCCTAGCTGCACCACTCTTTGGCAATTTACCCTGTTCTACTGCCCTGTCTGTAAACTTGTGTGCCAGTCGCACTGCCTGCTAAACCGTAACGGGATTACTCGCCTCAACCAATCCTTGAATTTCCGGAGCTAAACCTTTGATGTAAAGCTCTATCTACTTATACAGCGGCCTAGCTATGTCAAGACATAGAGATACCAGGACATAGTGCCTTGTGGTGTAGGCTTCGATCTCCGACCCTTCCATCTTCATCACCCAAAGGTCTTCTTCCAATTGTTAAATGCGGTCTCGTGGATAGTAGTGCTCCTTGATGAGATTCTTAAACTCATCCCAATCCATTGCGTTTTCCACGTCGAGTCCAAGCACCTGGACCCGTGCATTCCACCAAGTGAGAGCTGCATCTTCCAAGGTAGAAGCTGCAAATTTGACACGATTCTCAGGTAGACAGTTGCACATCGCAAAAACAGATTCAGACTTCTCGAGCCATCTGATCAGCCAGATTGGCCCTTCCTCACTAGTGAATCTACTCTGCTTAGCATCGATAAACAACTTGTACGGGTTAGGACCCATACCTACAAGCACAAAGTTTGGAAGTAAGAGATTAGAGGAAGATATCTAAAGAACGGTTGAATATGTTAGTATACATGGAATGTGGAGAATGTAGAATCGAGCAAGGGTTACCTCCCACATTCTGATTGTTGTTTTGATTTTAGGGATTTTGGTTCTGTCCTACCAATGCTGCAGTGACATGCTCTTGAATGAGTGCAGTCAGTTCTGCATGAGTCATCGCGATGTTGCCGCGACCACCACCACGACCACCACCACGTCCGTTTCTACCACCACCGCGGGCTGACATTCTAACCTTTCCAACAAATACACGAGTACATGAGACAATGTATCACGCATTTCATCACACAAGTTTAAGAATAATATGATAAGATATGGGCACAACTCATCACACATAAAATTCAAACCAAACATTCGATTAAAATATATTGCAATTCACCACATTGTATTAAATCAAGTATATTTCATAAATCCAAATGTTAACGAAATTCTAAACGACCACAAAGTTCAAACAAGGAAACAGAAGAAAGTCATAGTAAACAAGAAATAAAACTAATCATCTATGTCTCCATCACCCATATCCTCATCCTCGTCCGCTGCTGCTTCCTTAGGTTCCTCATCGGGGACCTCCTATGGCTCCTCTTCCTCTGGTTCGTTCGCTAGCTCAATAACAATGATCCTGTTCTTAGCTAACTCCAGCCACTCAGTAAGATCCACAACTTGTTCAGCCATCACCCTATTCATCTCTCTTAGGGTGTTTACCCTGGTAGTTTCCTTTTGTTGAGTTGCCCTGGCCTGCTCTAGTTCTAGCTTCAGTGAACGAACATTATCAGTTAGGTCCGTGATAGCCCTAGCCACCTCGCGAATATGACGAAACTCACGCTCGGTAGCAGCCACGAAGCCAGAAAAGGCTTCCTCGATGGGCTAGCCAAGAGGTGGCAGGTAGGGGTGCAAACGAGCCGAGCCGAGCACGAGCTCGACCAGGCTCGAGCTCGAGCTCGTTTAACATATGAAAGCTCAAGCTCGAGCTCGGCTCGATTCGAGCTTTATTTCTAAAGCTCGAGCTCGGCTCGAAGGTAATTTTTCAAGCTCGAGCTCGGCTCGGGCTCGACACGTTTAGTATTTATTAATTAATTTATATTAATTATAATTATTATACATATAATTAAGTTATTTTTTTATATTTATATAAATGGTAATTATTATTATATAAGTATATGTATAATATATTAATAAAAAATATATAAACAGAAAGCTCGTTTAGGCTCGCGAGCCGGCTCGAGCTCGATAAGCGAAGCTCGGGCTCGGGCTCGTTTACTAAACGAGCTTGTTTTTTAGGCTCGGGCTCGAGCTCGAGCTCGTTTAAGCTTGGCTCGTTCGAGTTTTTTTTCGAGCCGAGCTCGAGTAGCTCACGAGTAGCTCGGCTCGTTTGCACCCCTAGTGGCAGGGTACCATAGACCTCTCTATCAACACCATATGAAGCCTCTAAGGTTAAGGGTGGGACTTCTTCATCAGCAATATAGTTTTGGATGGATATGGTAAGGGTACCAACTCCAGTTGCCATTCCCTCCGCTGCCTCTGACAACGAAAGGTTCCAACGCCATGTGGCGACGTGTCTCTGCCACCCTAAGCTCTCCCGAGAAAATAGGGGACATTGGTGTAGATGGAAGTCCACCTTGTTCCTCACTGGGGACCGGGGAGTCAGGGGAAGTAGACATGCCTGTCAGAGTGAAGTAGTGTGACATAAGATATACCGAGACATAGTAAGTAAGATAAGCATAAAAACTAAGTATTCGCGTTGGGTTTATACTAGTGTCAAGTTTGTGGCTATAGTGTAGGTTTACTAGTGTGATATGCAAACCTAATTCCCTATAACCAGTGGATCTGATACCAATCTGTCACACCCTTAAAAATCCACTTGCGGGGTTTTACCACAAGGCGCGTGACAAACCAGGATCCAAGACACTAGTCACATAGAACGACTCTATATGCAAAAATACGTTTAAACAAGTTTAATCATGCAGTTAATGAAATGTGGAAGCGTAAGTAAACGTAAATAAAGTGTGCGCCAAAACAAACGCCCAAACCAAAGTACTTAAAAGTAAAGATGCAAGAAGTTTAAATTAAATAGTTTTCATGCTCGTGATCTGCTCCTATGTTGGAATGATGCCTTAACAACCTGAGAAAACATGTAAAAATAAAGTTTCAACAATTAATGAAGAGTGAGTTCATAGGTTTTATTTCACAATTTTAAATTAAGTTGTTTCCACTGGTTCAACCCCGAACCAGTGTGTTAATAAGTTTCCCTGATCCAACCCGAATCAGATTATTGTAAGTTTCCCGGATTCAAATCCCGAATCGCTCTTTCATATTGTTTAGCAGTATATGTTATATGTTTAGGTAGCTAGCCTAGGTCATGTCAACAAAGTGTTCGATCTGAAGCTGACGTTGATGCCCCTGTTGTGCCAGGTCTATCACCAACCATGGCTAAGTGTTAGGCAAATTCTACACCCGTGACCATCAACGTTCGGTCTAGCTGGCGTGACCAGCTCGAGTGGGGCTTGTCGGGCCCAGTAGTACTACTAAAAATTCCCTCGTTATAACCCAATACTAACGGCATCGTAAGTTTTAAGGGGATTGCCATGTGATATAATGCTTCCTTGTGACCATAACCGTATAACATAACCCCTCCCAATATAGTTCGTTAATGCGTGAAGTAAAAGCGTTACATTACCGTAACGGTACATGTTTTCTCCCCTGTGTATTTAAAACCGTATAAAAAGTGGGGCCATGAACTCACCTTTGATAGCTCGGTTAGACTTTAAAGTGATTATGAGTTGAGGTTGGTCAATCATGTCCTAATATGATTACCATCTATTTATTAGTATGCTCATGAATGACACGAAATCCCTACACATATCTAACACGTATCATGCAAATCACGTTGACAACTTACATGTATATCCCACAGATATATTTTCATTCAATCGGTATATGTATATGTATATATATAGATGGTCATAGCACACCACAACTTAAACAACATTCAAGTAGACATTAAACCTGTTCGATCATTCTCAGATAACACAACTAGCATTTAGATGCACAAATTTGCGACTTATTATGTTTCAGCTTTAATACCCAAAACTGGGTTGTTTCGGGTATTTTTATAAATTAGTTATAGATCATGATAAATTCCCAAAAAAATACACAACATGTGAAAGAGTCTCGGTGTGTTTCTGTAAAATTTAAAAAATCCAATTCTTCACAGATTTTACCTAAAAAATCGAGCAATGGGCTGTGGTCTGAATCGTTACGATTCCTATCCCTGCCCACCGTTTATTTTATGTTTAAATCACCGAGTCTCCAAACGAGGTGATTATAGTTGGAGCACTTCAGTTTACTCGCATATTTTCTATAGTTTAAATTTCGTAATTCATGTCCCACTATACCCTTAGGTATAACTTAAATCGTGACCTGCATTTTCTGTAGAAAATGGATTGCCCAACGCACTGTAATGAAAAAAATCCATTAAAAATAGTGAACGATATCAGAAAATTATGATTCCAGCGCCATTTGATCCGTATGTAGAAACTCTACTTTGGGGACTCAA
>JARYGA010044602.1:0-47369 GCA_030545235.1 Helianthus tuberosus
AAATTCACTTTCAACATAAGAAACTAGTTATTAAAGTCATTAATACAAACCCAATTAAAAAGTGCCGAAAGATTAAAAATAAAAAATAATACATTAAAAACCTGTCTTCACCAAGTGATGTAAGAGGCTTAGGCAAACATGGCATTTGATTGACAAGAACTCTTACGATCAATCTTGGATCCCGAGACTACTCCACACTCTAAAGATGGATGGTGGATGATGGTGGTGGGTGTTGGTGTTGTAGTAGTGGTGGAGTGGTGGCAAAGTGGGAGAGTAGTGGTTTGACAAGGGATGTCTTTCAAGTGAACCAAGCACCCCCTTTTATAGCCAGAACAAAGCCTTGGCCACAGCCCCGTGTCCAGCCAACACGGCCCGTGGCCATCATCTTCTATTACTTCATTAATTGCAATTGTTAGTATAGGGCCCCACACGACCTCGTGTCTCCTGGGCACGGCCCCGTGGTCAACTCTTTGTTGTACTATCAAGATTCTACGTATCTTAGAGTTGACCACGTCCCGTGTAGAGCTGGGCACGGCCCCGTGGTAGGCGTAGAAGCTTCTGCAGGTTTGTCATGTTGTGCAGGGTCCTGACCACGCCCCGTGCAGAGCTGGGCACGGCTCCCTGGTTAGGTTCTGTTTCCTTGTTTTATCTTTGGGGATGCTGCCGAGGGGTCGGGTATGTCACGTTTATTCCTCCTTTCTGTATTTATGTTGGTTTTGGCAGCTTATTTACTCCTTTTGTTCTTTTAAGCTCGTTTAGTCCTGTAAATTCAAAAGGAGGAAAGAAACGTGCTTTTTCCAACATTAGTACTAAAAATGGTTAGTTTTATGCCTCATTTGATGTAATTTATATGTTACATTTTGCACACATCACACAACCCTTAGTATAAGTCCTATGTGCAAATCAAAGTGTATCATCCCTGTTCTATTTATAACTAAGTCACATTATGCACAGAAGGCATCATATTGTACCCTAATCAAGTTAAAGGCTTGATTATCACCGCCTTGACTGAATATGCATGCTGCTTTATGTCAATACAACCCATTGTGCATAACTGTCATGTACCATCAACACTTAACATGCCTACATCAATAACAATATCAACCAAGAATCACTAACATATGTTACATTCACTTAGTTGTTTAAATACAGTCAAAAGTTACATATTAAAACTTGAGTTAGTAGTTTTAAATCATTCAAAAGTTACATCTTAATCACATGATTTCATAATGGGTTGAGCATGATCACTAGCAACTAAAACCCAAAAAACGATCAGACTAAAAAACCCATTATGATTGATTGATTGTTAAACGTAGTTTCTAAGTATGCATCATAAATAGGGGGTTTTGGTCACCCTAAAGAACACCAACACTTCAATACCGCACAATCTTGATTCTGATTCTAACACGGCCCCTGTTAACCACCACTTCAATACTAGCACTCCTCGCACCCTGAACAACCACCCGCACTTGGATCCTTACCCAACGATTTGAACTTTGGACCCTTAATCCAAGTGCAAGTTCACAAATTAACATCATCAATGAACTGTATTAACTTCATACTTGGTTGTTAAGTGAAATTAATGAAATGCCTTACATGTTACTTCCTCAGATCGCAGAATCACAGCATACGCCAACATCTCGTGCTTGATTGGATTTGAAATCAGGTGTCTTGTGGGTGATCGGTGAATGTAGTTGGGAGCCGGAGGTGTTTTAGGGGAGAAGGGATTGAAGTGTAGCTTGTAAAGGAAGATATAATAGTGACATGGTTGACACTGGGGTTAGTTTAGGTGAAATTACCAGTTTGCTCTTGTCAATGTTCACGTACAGTTATTTACAATAAGGACTTGATTGATTCCAATTAACAACCACAAGGACTTTATTGGCCGTTTTTTTTAATGAGGGTTGTATATGCGATTGGATGTAAACCCATGGACTCAAATTGTACTTTAATCTTTTTATAACCGTATAGATTCCCTATAGATATTCTATAAAAAAATGTTAAAAAGTACACTAAATATAATATTTTTAGTGTGTTAAATATTGCTACAATGTATTTTTTTTTTTACTTTTTATAGTTATTTCTATATTGTCGTGATCAGTGATCTACTTTTAGCATTTGATATTTTTATACCGGTTTGATTTAGATCTCTTATTTTCCCCTCAATAGATGTGTGTCGTCTCTTTCTTTCCCTCTTATTTAACGTATGAACACACACTTCCACCATTTCCAAAAATACAACTAGAAAAAATGTCGATTAGAAACGGAGATGATGCAGGCCGGTATCACCAGCTTTGCGACGGCACCGGAGTTAGTAACGAAATCGCCGATGATGATTCCAGATTGAATGAGCTCGGTTACAAGCAAGAACTAGATCGCAACCTCTCGTAAGTCAACTCATTATTCCTACCTACTCTTTTTATTTGCAAAAAAAAAAAAAAAAAACTCTTCAACAACATATGAACTGTTATATATAAACTCAATTTGATCTTACTGGTAATCGGATTTATGCTTCTGTAATGTTAGGTCATCGGATATTAACTGTGATAACAATTTAAGTTTTAATTAGGAAACCAGTAGAATCAAATACGATGATGTTATCGTATTTGATTTGATTCTGGTTTCCTAATTTAGAGAATTTGTTTATGGAATTTGAACTTTATAAAAAGCAACAGAAAAGAAAGCAGTGGAAGAGAGATTCTGCGCCGGAATGGCGTTTTCGTAGCTAGCTTCACCAACCGGTAGCCGGTTAGCCAAGGGAAATAAGTTATTTTTCCCTAGAAAATGACAAATCCACAGGAATAATAGTTGGAGACGTCACGCATCATAAGTTTTTTTTTTTAATTATTTTTATATACAAACAAGATACATAACTTAATTAGAGTTTTTAATTATATAAAACTAGCGAGTAATCTGCGCGTTGCGGCGGGGTTGATAATATACGATAGAAACATGATACGCATTAGATAATTTTGTAGTCATTCATGAACACTCCTTGACTAAGTTGAATTATTATGTAGTAATCAACGTATCTATTCGGGATTCAATCGGTTATGTAGGTGGACCATTTATTTTGTTACTTATATAAAACAAAAAACCATAATTCATTTGTATACACACAACCATAGTCCATTCAAATATTCAATTAATACAAAAAACCACTAAATATTATTTTTTATATGTTTTATATTTCATGTATTTCATTTAATTGTAGAATTGAATAACATGAGCTCTCACAAACATCTCTTCATTAAACTTTAGTATTTTGAGTATATATAAGCGGTTGTGTTTCCAACCACTAATATTTATAATATTTTATTAGTAAGGTTCGAATGACTTATATTAGAATATTGAATAACCAGACTATTTGAATAACCTTAATCTTATTATTAAATTTGTATTTTTTTTTACGTTTTGTTTTTCGTTATTTGTTAGAACTTGATTATTTTTTAATTCGGGGTTAAAATTATAATATTTGATGTTACTACTATTTTTTTCATAAATGATTATGTTTATTTGATGAAAACTCAAAAGAGGAAGAAAATGATATGGTAGATGATGAGTGTATATATAATTATTAAAAGATGCAAATTGTAAAATCATCTACATTTAGATGTGGTATGTGATTCCATAGATAAAATATGTTGTAAGTAACAAATTTTATGTAAGTTACATCTTTGTCCATCCGCTTTGTTTATAATGTATTTAGATAGATGTGTTAATGATGTGCCCATCGGGTTGAACACATCATACAAGATATTAACCAAAACATTGCAGAATGATTGATTTTTTTCCATCTGCTTTGTTTTATAGTATATTTAGATAGATATGTTAATGATATGCCCATCGAGTCGAACACATCGTACAAGATATTCACCAAAACATTGAAGAATGATTGATTTTGTCCATTCGTTTTGTTTTATAATGTATTTAGATAAATATGTTAATGATATGCCCATCGAGTCGAACGCATCGTACAAGATATTCACTAAAACACTGAAGAACGATTGATCTGAAATGAAATAATTAACATCGTAATAAAAAAACTTATGCATGTAAGTAAGACAAGATTAATATGAGACTCCATAAAATAATAAAGTTTATATCTACACGAGATGGTGAAATTTTACACGCTACATCATTGGTAATGTTCGTATCTTTGCAGTCACGCCTCATTCCTTTTGTACATATCATTGGTTATGTTTGTATCTTGGTAGTCATGCGTCATTCCTTCTATACAACCACTTTCTCCTTTAAATACAACAAGCCACAAAGAGTAAAACAATTTCACAAAAAATAACAATAAATAATATATTTTAAAATACCATGAGAATATGATTCAGGGTTTGTTGAAGTTTTAGAAATGGTGTCATTCTTCTTCCTCGATGCATCTCCCCTTTTCTTTGGACCATAAGACATGCTTAATTGAATGTGTTTTACAAACAAAAAACTGTAAATAATAAAGATGGAGGATTGAGATGAACAAAGAACAATAATTTATAAGGGTTTGTTATCTCTTCAATTTTCCTCAAGTAATTATTATTTCATTTAATTTTTAAAAGAGTTGATTCTTTCACGTTCTTATTTTTAATTGCTATCATGTTACAAGTATATAATGATTAAAGACTATTGGGTTTTTTCTCAATTTGTAATGAATTAATTTCTATCTTTGAACGCTTGAGTTTCTTTTCATCATTAGTGTTAATAAATTCTGAAATAATAAATAACATCATGAGTATTAGTAAATAATAAATAACATGCTACTTGTGGGAAAAAGACAAAATTACCCCCCAAACCTAATTAATATATGCAATATGTGTTGTATACCAAGCATTTCTACTTGTACCTCTTAAGTTTTAAGAAGTCCTTGGAGAAATGCTTTATAATATAGTAATGATATGGATTTATCACTTAACCATTGTGAATGGAGGCCATAGGGAGTCCTCGTCCCATTTTTCCCGGATTTTCTAATGTGATCATGAGCGGAGCTTTATTTTTTAAATTTTATTAAAAAATTGTTTTTTAGTGTAAAGTATTGAATTTTTAAGAGTCCGCCCCCACTGATTTAGATTTTGAGAGTCTGACCCCGTCACTACGTGTGACACGTAGGTGCTATATCAGTTTTTTCCTCACTTATTTTGGTTTTCTTCGGATTGTGCGATGCCGCCCCAAATTTCGGCAAAATTCCACAAAACTAAATTATTTTTAATTTAATTTAAACTTTTAAAATAAAAGATTTTAATTACAATAAAAATTACATAATTCAAATAAAACTACTTATTAAAATGAAAAATAAATATTTTAAATAAAAAACAACTTAAATTAGATTTCTCAATATTTGCTACGCCGAAACGTGGGATTTACTATTGGTGGGATTTACTGAGTATGATGATGATGATGATGCTACACCGAAACGTGATTAAATTTCTAATGCACGTAGCGATTTTGTTATTCAACATGGGCCACCTCAATCACTCCTCCGTTTGGTCGCTCTCGCCATTCTTCAGCTCGTTGAAGACGTAATTAAATATTGTAGACTTTGCCTGAAATCTGAATGTCCTAAAACCTTGAAACAATTAGACCCAAGTTGCGGTGGGTCTGACCCTAATTGACGGAATTGTTCAAAGACCGCGTTTTAAAACGATCTCGATGTAGCAAGCGGCATTTCTTCTTGGACACTAAGGGGTTGTTTGTTTACCTCTTAATGAGGCTCTTAATGGTTCAGACCTCTTACTGGTTCAGCACTTAATGGTTCAGACTGTTTGTTTCGCGAGCAGGTGTCTGAATGGTTCAGACATTTGCCTCTAAGCATTATACTGAGTCTGAATGGTTAAGACCTCTAATCTGAATTGGTCAGACATTTGCCTCTGAGCGGTTAAACATTTTACTGGCTCTTAATGGTTCAGACATCTTATTGGTTCAGCACTTAATGGTTCAGACCTCTTACTGATTCAACACTTAACCATTTAGAGGTTGGCAAACAGCCCCTAAGCCAAGGCTATCTCCTCTTCTTCGGTCCAACGTACCCTTGCGCCATTTGAGAGATGAATTTTCTTTGGAGATCGTGTGTATAAAGATGAGAGAAAAATGATAGGATTTGTATGTAGAGATTTTAAATAATGGTTGGTATTTGAAGGTTTGAAAAAATATTTTTTTTTTCTAAATATCGACGGTCATATGACCATTTGGATGTTCCCGACACCCAGTGACACTTCCCAGAGTTCCGTTGTAAAATCCATCCCCAGAATCCACGCTTGTAGTTTACCCCACCCCTCCGCCTAAAACGCTCCAAAAGCGCCCCAGGTGGCGGTGTTTCACGTCGTGGGTGATGATGTGGGAGGGGGCGTGAACCCATTAGTATTACCCATAGTCTAATGACCAAACCAACCTGAACTATTTTTTCTGAACAAAAAGTGAGAAATTATGTTGAGGTGCAGAACATTTTGACTTTAAGAGGCATAAGTTATCTCATTTATCAATTTTCAATGCAGTATGTTCAATAATAACTCTGTTAATCTAAATTAAAGTTTTTTTAACAACCTCATGTGTAGGTTGCTCGCTAATTTCTCAGTGTCATTCTCCATCATCTCTGTGATGACTGGCATAACGACATTATACAGCACCGGCCTCACATATGGAGGACCCATTAGTATGATATATGGATGGCTCGTAGCAGGCCTATTCACGCTCATGGTAGGGCTATCAATGTCTGAGATTTGCTCTGCTTACCCCACGGCTGCTGGCCTCTACTTTTGGAGCGCAAAGCTGTGCGGCAATGATTGGGGCCCATTTGCTTCTTGGCTCACTGGCTGGTATGTCCTTTCATCCTCTTTACTTTTCATACCAATTATTGTTATTGTTGTTATCATTATAGATTCATATTATAGTATATGTTTTCGAGGTAAAGGATAAATCATAGTTTGGAGGACAAACATGTGATAGAAAATTATGAAAGTGATGGATATATAGAAACAAATCAGCCTAATAGGTGAGAGAAAAATAATGTGAGTTATGTCATGTGTGATGGACTAGGTTGGATCAGATTGAGGATATGCAATACTGTTTTTCCTTTTTGTTTTTATAGTTTTATGTATAAGTAATTTATTATATATGATTGTTTCTTTCTGATCGTAATGATTTTAGACAGTTACAATGGCTCAAGAAGGGAATCTGAATACATAATGTATTTTGTTTAAAGTTTTAGGTTTAAGGATTGAATATTAACTCATAATTAGGTTGACAATTTCATACATGGACACGAAAACACGACACGAAACGACACGATCTTAACAGGTTCGCGTTTGACCCATAACAGGTTTCGTGTCTTAAACAGGTCGACACGATAAGACATGTTTGTGTTCTTGTCTTTAACAAGTCATGTTTGTGTCTTAACATGTTATATTTGTGTCTTAATAGGTCGTGTCTGACACGATATTTTTTTTTTGAACGGCAAGGAACGACGTGCCAACCACCGTTACACCGGGCGCTGTGGCCAAGGTTGACTATTCGACCGCCGCCAGCCCCTTGGCTCTCCCAGATGTGCGGAAACCTGACCTCCCCCCACCCGAAGGCACGACAGTGGAATAATCGGTAAAACCTCGCCTCTCATCCAAAACGAACCGGCGCCACCCGTATTCGCCCTTCACCTGGATGCCGCAGAAAATGATGGGGAGAGTGGGAGTCGAACCTGGGTCACAAGGAACACCAAGGTGCTGTTTGTTTTTTCTGAAAAGCTCTACGCAGGCTCTTCTATCTGCGCCGCGCAGACCACACGCATACATTGTCACGCGCAAACTGTTTGTTTTTCCAAAGACGTTTCATTAAAAAACGGCTGCATGAGCTCTTCTTGGTGCAGACTTGGCCCAGCCACTTCTAAGATCTTCTAAGGTCTGCAGAGAGTTAAACATCACCACCGTCCATCACCATCACCATCCACCACCGTCTACCACCATCACCGTCCACCACCACCGTCCAGCACCACAACCACCACCCACCGCCACCGTTCATACACCCTACCAGTATATTTTAGAAGTCTACATACGTTAAAAAAACAGTCTTCTTGTTTGGTCCACCTCTTCTTCTACAGATGTCTGCAGATGTGTTCCGCAGACTGCAGACATTTTACCTCTTAAAAAACAAACAACACCCAAGTCTTTCCACGACCACTCCACCACTACCTCATTGGCAGTGTCTGACACGATATGCCAGCCCTAGACTCCACACACCACCCCTCCAGGGCGAGTTCGTGTCTTAACAAGTTGTGTCCGTGTCTTAACAGTTCATGCTCGTGTCTTAACAAGTTGTATTATACGCTTTTAAATTTTTCCGTATCTTAACAAGTCATGTTCGTGTAGCCTGTTTATTATCAGGTTCGTGTTCGTGTTTGGAAAAACTGACACGATAAGATTTCGTGTTCGTGTTTGGAAAAAATGACACTATAAGATTTCGTGTCGTGTTTGTGTTTACCTGTTTCATGTTCTATTGTGTTAGTGTTTTAACAGGTCGTGTCTGACACGATATGCTAGCCCTACTCATAATGTATCCATTGTTTAAAGTTTAAACCACAAAGATGGCAAGATGGATAAATTTAAGGGCATGTTTGGCTAAGCTTATTTAACTCAAAAAGGACTTTTTGTTAAAAGGACTTATTGACTTATTACTTTTTAAAAAGTAGTTTTTAAAAAAAAGTGTTTGGATTAGCTTATGTGGTGGGAAAAGCTAATAAGCCAAAAAGTTTTGAAAAGTCAGGATATTCTAGCTTTTTTAAAATGATTGTTCCACCTTAGCCAAAAAGTTATTTTAAAAAGTCATTCTCATTTATCCAAACATTATTTTGACTTATTGGCTTTTTAAAAAACCAATAAGTCAATAAGTTATTTCAAAAAGCTTAGCCAAAATGCCCCAAGTAGAATTACGTCTCTTCCTTTTCCTCTCTGCCTCAGTGTCTCGTTTTTTAAAATTATTGAAAAAACAATTTAAATCAAAAGAAAATATTTTTAATGACTTGTATATTTTTGGTATAATGTTTTTTAAAATAATACCGGTTTCTAATAGCACTCTGTACCCAATCTCTTATAGTCTTATGTTGTTAACTAGTAGATGCCCCGCCCGCGTTGCGGGGCGAGGGCCAGATAATTTTCAACAAATTAAAAAAATACTACTATAATTTTCCTAGGAAAAAAAAAACGATGATAAGACGGTAGTAAACCAATTAAAACAAAAAACCTTTATAGTTTTGGTAAAAAAAACTAAAACGATGGGAAAAACGTAATTTTTAACTGAGGGCCAAATCATAAATTTAATTCGGGGATAAATTGTAAACTAAATGGACCAACGGGGGAGTGCCAGGAAGTTGCCGGCACGACTGTAATTTTACACTGTGGGCAAAATTGTAATGTCACCAGGAAAACAAACAAAAACGATGGGGAAAATGTAAAGTTAAGTTGAGGGTAAAATGGTAACTTGGCTGTGAGAAAAAAAAACTAATGGCAAAACTATAAATTTATACGGGGCAAAAAATGTAATTTTGAACCGAGGGCAAAATTGGAATTTTTAGCCAGGAGCAAAAGCGTAATTTTTTTTAAGTGGGGGTAAAAACATAATTTTGAACCGATGGAAAAATCGTTTTTTAAGGGAAACAAACTAATGACAAAACTTTAAATTGAAATGGGGCAAAATCGTAATTTTTTAACCGGGGGTAAAATTGAAATATTTAGTTGGGAGCAAAAGCGTAAATTTATTTTTAAGCGGGGGCGAAAACATAAATTTGAACTGATGGCAAATTCGTAATTTTAAATCAGGATAAAATCGTAATTTTATTGGGCCAATAGGGGAGTGCCAGGCAAGTGCCTGGCACTGTACGCCCTTTTTGCCCAATTGAAGGGCTTCACTATTACCTGCTGACGTGAGCCACTTATGTTTGTAGTAGTTTAAATGTCACTGTGTGCACTGTAATGGGCACTAGGCAAGGCCGGCTGAGGCTAAGTGCAGGGTTGCGCGATCGCACAGGGTCCACTCTCTCGAGTGGGCCCAAATTTTTAAATTTGGTTTATTGTTTCAGTATAAAAGCTAATTTGCGTGACAAGTTGGTCTATGGTTAGTCATTTGGTTTCTCTCCTTGAGATCTCAAGTTCAACTCCCACTAGCATCACTTTGAAAGACATCGGTGGTGGCAATGAAGTTTCGCCAGTTCAAAACCGAGCCGAACCAGGTTTTACCGTAGTGGGCCTTCGGGCGGCGTGTTTTCCCTGGAACTGGTGGCTTGGTGGCTCGGGTATGCATCCAACTCTGACCCTTATAGAGGAGGGGATGCATTTGCTCGATTGAGGGCATCCCAAGATGCTTATCCAATGATTTAGTTGGCCGTTCAAAAAAAAGTATAAAACCTAATTTGTTTCATTGGTTAATGGTTACTGGTTGGTTCCTCTTCCATGTAACTAGATTACCCGGGTTTGATCCATGTGGTTTAACTATTCGACTTCCGGGTTATTTTCACTTTTGTGACTTACTGCCAGGAGAAAAGTTAAGGCTGGGCTCCAACAATAATCTACTTTTTTTACGGCAAATTTGGATCACTGACGGACCACTGGAGTATCATCGTGTCACCAGCGGAACCATCCGATCATATCCATCTCCACTAGGCATAATGCCTAGGACCTATTGATCCCAAAGTCTTATCCCACCCCTAAGATGACATTAGGCTATAAGACTATGGGTATGGGGCGGGGGTTAGGGCGTGGGTTGGAGAGAAACGCCCAAGTCACCACACCGAGTGGGCTTGGGTTTGGGCGTGGCCCCTTGGGCGGGAGTTTAAGGCCGGGCGTCGGGCGGGGCTACCACATGACATGGCGGAACCTCATTGGCCAAGAGCACTAGCCATTTGAAATTGACTTTTTTTCCACGCCACCCAACCCACGCCCCATCATACCCCTTTGAAATTGGGCTTTTGGTCTAAGGTGTCCCATAGTCCACGTGTCGCACCATGCCCCCAACCCACACCCCACCATACCCCACGGTCCAAAGCCATGGACCCAACAATAATCTAATTGAGAGAATCCACTCCAAAACCGAAAACCTATCTCGTCCATCTGGACGCAACAATTCAACAATTTTCTGCATGTTATAAAACTTAAGAGATTGAGATCAAAACTTCCTCTATATATCTTTCTCTATTCTTCTCTTCTTTTATCACAATCATATTACATCTAATATTTCCTTTTGATAAAAACTCAAAAGATAAACGGCAACGAATACATTGAATGATTTATAGAAAACAAAAGAAATAAAACAAAATGAGTGGGGCCTATATGTCTGCTAATAATTCATAACACTCCCCCTCAGACATATGCCCATTTATTTGTTTGATGAATAAATCATTAGCTCTTTGTGGTATGTTGTTCTACAACTTTGGTGTTTGGCTTTGACATGCTGCCTCGTTAAAAACCTTGCTAGGAAAACCCAGTGGGACAAAACCATAGCTAAGGGAAAAAGAGTGCAGTGCATGTTGTCTCTCATGATACTTCTGGATCAAATATGTTGCCTCATTAAAAAAAACTTTACTAAGAAAAACCCGGTGGGATAAAACCATAGCTAAGGAAAAAAATGCAACGTGTATAATGCTCCCCCTCAAATTGTCATGTGTGGATTATCACATTTTCCATACATGTCGCATCCCAATATCATGAACGTGTTTCCTGAAAGTTGTTGTAGGTAGTGCTTTTGTGAAAAGATAGGCTGAATTGTTGCTGGATTGGACATATCTCATCTCGACTTGATTGTCTTTAATAAGGTCTCGGTATATTCAAAGAATCTTGGTGGTATATGCTTTGTTCTATCACTTTTGATATACCCTTCCTTCATTTGCGCGATACAAGCTGCATTATCTTCATAGATTGGAGTTGGATTTACGTTTTTCTCTAGTCCACAAGATGTTAGTATGTGTTGTGTCATAGATCTTAACCATACACATTCTCTTGAAGCTTCATGTAGTGCAATGACTTCGGCATGATTTGAAGATGTTGCAACGAGTGTTTGTTTCTGAGAACGCCATGAAATTGCAGTTCCTCCAGTCTTGAATATGTATCCAGTTTGAGATTTTGCTTTATGGGGATCAGATAAATAACCTGCATCTGCATAACCAACTGACCCTTCTTTTGAATCGTTAGGATAAAACAAGCCTAAATCAACAGTACCTCGAAGATATCGAAAAATATGTTTAATCCCATTCCAATGTCTTTTAGTGGGAGCTGAACTAAATCTTGCTAACAAATTAACTGCAAAAGAAATGTCAGGTCTCGTACAATTAGTAAAATACATAAGTGCTCCAATTGCACTAAGGTATGGTGTCTCTGGACCAATAACTTCTTCGTTGTCCTCACAAGGATGAAAATGATCATTTTCAACATTAAGTGATCTAACTACCATTGGGGTGCTCAAAGGATTTGCCTTGTCCATATTGAAACGTTTCAATAGCTTTTCAGTATAATTCATTTGATGAATAAGTATTCCATTGTTCATATGTTCAATTTGTAAACCAAGACAATATTTGGTTTTTCCAAGGTCTTTCATTTCAAATTCTTTCTTTAAAAGAATAATTGCTTCATGAATTTCCTTTTGAATCCCAATTATATTTAGATCATCAACATATACAGCTATGATCACATATCCTGACGTTGTCTTCTTAATAAAGACACATGGACAGATAAGATTATTTGTATAACCTTTACTTATCAAGTAATCGCTCAAACGATTGTACCACATCCTCCCAGATTGTTTCAACCCATATAAAGACCTTTGTAATTTGATCGAATACATTTCTTTGGGTTTTGAACTTAACGCTTCAGGGAGTTTAAATCCTTCAGGAATTTTCATATATATGTCACTATCAAGTGATCCATATAAGTAAGCTGTAACAACATCCATAAGATGCATTTCTAACTTTTCAGATATTGCTAAGCTGGTTAAGTATCGAAAGGTTATCGCGTCCATCACGGGAGAATATGTTTCTTCATAGTCAATCCCTGGCCTTTGCGAAAAACCTTGAGCTACAAGTCTCGCTTTATACCTTTTAATCTCATTTTTCTCATTTCGTTTTCGTACGAAAACCCATTTATACCCTACAGGCTTTATTGCCTTAGGTGTGATAACAATAGGCCCAAAAACCTTTCGTTTGTTTAATGAATTTAATTCAGCTTGCATAGCATCTTTCCATTTTCCCCAGTCATGTCTATTTTTACAATCATTGACAGATTTTGGTTCAGGAGCATCATCTCCGCTCATAATCTCTCTGGCAACCGAATATGAAAATATTTCACCCATATTTTCCATTTCATCTCGGTCCATATTATATATGTATGACCATAGTTGATTGATATCTCTTAGTTAGTATCATCAACATCTTCCTCATGAGAGGTTTCGGTATTTACCGCTTGATAAAGATTTTTATCTTTATGGCCAATTTCATTTATAAGCGCTTTTCTTTTTCGAGGATTTTTATCATTCGAACCAATTGGCCTTCCACGTTTTAAACGTTTCTGAGACTCATGAGTCATATTATTATCTATTGCCTTATTAGGGATCTCAACTCGAGCTGGAGCATTAGCAGCTGGTATATGAGATTTAGTAACCCTATTTATATCAGTAAATGCATCAGGCAATTGATTTGCAATTTCTTGCAAGTGTATTATCTTTTGAACCTCTGTCTCACATTGTTTAGTTCTTGGATCCAGATATAATAATGAAGGTTCACACCATGTGACATCCTTTTCCTTATTTTTATCTTTATTCTCTCCCCCTAATACATGGAAAGTTGTTTCATTAAATTTACAATCAGCAAACCGTGCTGTAAAGACATCACCTGTTAAAGGTTCAAGATATCTTATTATAGAAGGTGAATCATATCCAACATATATTCCCAATCTTCTTTGAGGTCCCATTTTTGTGCGTTGTGGTGGTGCAATTGGGACATAAACTGCACATCCAAAAATTCTAATATGGGAAATATTTGGCTGTTGGCCAGATGCAATTTGTTGGGGAGAGTATTCATGATTTGCACTTGGTCTTATGCGAATTAATGATTCAGCATGTAAGATTGCATGACCCCAAATGGATACAGGAAGTTTTGTCCTCATTATTAGTGGTCGAGCTATTAGTTGTAGACGTTTAATTAATGATTCAGCTAAACCATTTTGTGTGTGCACATGAGCAACAGGGTGTTCAACAATAATTCCTACAGACATGCAATAATCATTAAAAGCATGTGATGTAAATTCACCAGCATTGTCGAATCTCACCCTTTTAATAGTATGATCTGGGAAATGTGTTCGCAATTTAATAATTTGTGCAAGAAATTTTGCAAAAGCCATATTGCGAGTTGATAACAAAGACACGTGAGACCATCTACTTGATGCATCTATTAGAACCATGAAGTATCTAAATGGTCCACATGGTGGATGGATTGGTCCACATATATCTCCTTGAATTCTTTCAAGGAACATTGGAATTTCTTTTTCAACTTTTACAAGCGAAGGTCTTGTAATTAATTTTCCCAGAGAACAAGATACACATAAAGGAATTTTATCAGATTTTGGGATCTTTTTATACTTCAATGGATGTCCATGAGTATTTTCAATCACTCTTTTCATCATTGTAGATCCTGGATGGCCTAATCTGTCATGCCATAAGTTAAATGTTTCAGGATCACAAAATTTTTCTTTTACTGCCATATGTGCTTGAGGCACATCAATATATGTATAATGCAAACCAGATTGAAACATTGGCAGTTTTTCCAATATCTGATCTTTGCTCATGATATACAAATATTTTTCATTATCATCAGTCTTTGACTGAGTATCATATCCATTATGATATATGTTTTTGAAACTTAACAAATTTCTTGTTGATTTGGGGGAAAATAAAGCATTTTCTATTTCAAGTGTTGTTCCATTTGGTAGTGCTATATTAGCTTTTCCCACTCCTTCTATCAAGTTCTTAGGACCTGATATTGTATTGACAGTTCCCCTTGTTGGTTTCAATTCATAAAAATATTTTTTAGATTTATATATAGTGTGCGTGGCTCCACTATCCGCTATACAAATATTCGCTTCATTCATTCGATCTTGAGCTCCAAAGATATCCATTTTAATCTTACAATTATAAAAAGAAAGATAATAAGAGTATGATTAAAATATTATAATTATTAATAATAACTTTATTAAAAAAACATTATATGAAAGAAAGACATAACAAAAATACACATTTAATTGTTACATAAAATCATTGAGATGAAGCAACATTTTGTTTAAATGTCTTCATCAAAATCTGCGGCGTTTAGCTCAACATTTTTATCGAGTTTATCCAAATAGTTTACTTCATTCTCTTTTCCTTTAAGAGGGGTTTTGTAAAGTTCACATAGATGTGGATCTGTTCTACAAGTTTTTGACCAGTGATTTATACTTCCACATCTATAACAAGAATTATCATCTTTTCCGGACACACCGGCTTCATTCCTTTGATTATGAAAATTGGTAGTATTATCTTGTGGAGCATGATAATTTGTAGTTCTTTGATTTCGGCCACGGCCACGACCGCGTCCACGACCTCGGTAATTTTTATTACCTTTGAAAGTATGGTTGTGACCATTATAATGACCTTTACCAAAATACCCACGACCGCAGCCACGACCTCGTCCTTGGCCTCGCCCACGGCCTTGTTCCCTTTTATTTTGATAATTATTAACAACATTTGCTTCAGGTATAGTTAATGATCCTGTGGGACGGGCTTCATGATTTTTCATCAGAAGTATGTTATGCTGTTCTGCTACAAGGAGATGTGCATTCAAATCAGAGTATCTGTAAAATCTCAACAATCGATATTGTTGTGCTAAACTTATATGTGATGCATGAAATGCGGAGTAAGTTTTCTCCAATTTTTCTTCCTCAGTAACAGGATGCCCACAAAACTCTAATTTTGAGCATATTTTAAATAAAGCAGATGTGTAATCATTTACTTTTGTAAAGTCTTGGAACCTCATATTGTTCCATTCATTTTTAGCTGTAGGAAGTAAAACTTCCTTTTGATTATCAAATCTGTTCTTTAAATCCATCCATAATTCATATGGATCATCAGAATTGAAATATTCATGTTGTAGTAAATTATCAATATGTTTATGAATAAACACATCAGCTTTGGCCTTTTCTTGATCCGAACAATTATTCTCTTCATTTATGACTTCTATTACACCCATTGCTTTTAGGTGTCTTTTGACATTTGTTGTCCAAGTCATATAATTTTCTCCGGAGATATTCAATGCTGGAAATTCAAGTTTCACGATGTTTGCCATCTTGTTACTAAATACAAATATATAAATATTAGGATTACATACTTATTAAAATGAGATAAAATATAACAATACACATAGTTAAAATGTTAGTTGCATAAATAAATGTTAGCTTGCATAAATGAATGTTAGATGCGTAAATAAACGTTAGATGTATAAATGTTAAATTCATAAATAAATGTTAGATGGTTAGTAGTCCCATTATTATTATATTCCCATAGCAATAGGTACCATGTACTCATTTTTATTTATCAAAGAATTATATTATAAATATACATATATATAAAGGAGAAACGGGATCTAAAAGATCATCCTAAAGGTGTATGGTTTTACAATCCACTGGTGCACCCTTAGGCTTTCAACCTATATATATATATATATGTACACATATGTATGTATTTAAATGTATGAAATTCTTACATTGAGTATGGTAATAGCTCATTTGCTTTTGTTGTTTTGCTTGGTAGAGAACCCTCGTGCTGATAACGTGTTATAAAACTTAAGAGATTGAGATCAAAACTTCCTCTATATATCTTTCTCTATTCTTCTCTTCTTTTATCACAATCATATTACATCTAATATTTCCTTTTGATAAAAACTCAAAAGATAAACGACAACGAATACATTGAATGATTTATAGAAAACAAAAAAATAAAACAAAACGGGTGGGGCCTATATGTCTGCTAATAATTCATAACACTGCATTTAATTTCTCTTTCTGTTATGAATTATTAGCAGACATATAGGCCCCACCCATTTTGTTTTATTTCTTTTGTTTTCTATAAATCATTCAATGTATTCGTTGCCATTTATCTTTTGAGTTTTTATCAAAAGGAAATATTAGATGTAATATGATTGTGATAAAAGAAGAGAAGAATAGAGAAAGATATATAGAGGAAGTTTTGATCTCAATCTCTTAAGTTTTATAACACGTTATCAGCACGAGAGTTCTCTACCAAGCAAATCAACAAAAGCAAAGGAGCTATTACCATACTCAATGTAAGAATTTCATACATTTAAATACATACATATGTGTACATATATATATATATATATATATATATATAGGTTGAAAGCCTAAGGGTGCACCAGTGGATTGTAAAACCATACACCTTTAGGATGATCTTTTAGATCCTGTTTCTCCTTTATATATATGTATATTTATAATATAGTTCTTTGATAAATAAAAATGAGTACATGGTACCTATTGCTATGGGAATATAATAATAATGGGACTACTAACCATCTAACATTTATTTATGAATTTAACATTTATACATCTAACGTTTATTTACGCATCTAACATTCATTTATGCAAGCTAACATTTATTTTTGCAACTAACATTTTAATTATGTGTATTGTTATATTTTATCTAATTTTAATAAGTATGTAATCCTAATATTTATATATTTGTATTTAGTAACAAGATGGCAAACATCGCGAAACTTGAATTTCCAGCATTGAATATCTCCGGAGAAAATTATATGACTTGGACAACAAATGTCAAAAGACACCTAAAAGCAATGGGTGTAATAGAAGTCATAAATGAAGAGAATACTTGTTCGGATCAGGAAAAGGCCAAAGCTGATCTGTTTATTCATAAACACATTGATAATTTATTACAACATGAATATTTCAATTTTGATGAATCATATGAATTATGGACGGATTTAAAGAACAGATTTGATAATCAAAAGGAAGTTTTACTTTCTACAGCTAAAAATGAATGGAACAATCTGAGCTTCCAAGATTTTACAAAAGTAAATGATTACACATCTGCTTTATTTAAAATATGCTCAAAATTAGAGTTTTATGGGCATCCTGTTACTGAGGAAGAAAAATTGGAGAAAACTTACTCCACATTTCATGCATCACATATAAGTTTAGCACAACAATATCGATTGTTGAGATTCTACAGATACTCTGATTTGAATTCACATCTCCTCGTAGCAGAACAGCATAACATACTTCTGATGAAAAATCATGAAGCCCGTCCCACAGGATCATTAACTATACCTGAAGCAAATGTTGTTAATAATTATCAAAATAAAAGGGAACTAGGCCGTGGGCGAGGCTAAGGACGAGGCCGTGGCCGCGGTCGTGGGTATTTTGGTAAAGGTCATTATAATGGTCACAACCATACTTTCAAAGGTAATAAAAATTACCGAGGTCGCGGTCGTGGTCGTGACCGAAATCAAAGAACTACAAATTATCATGCTCCACAAGATAATACTTCCAATTTTCATAATCAAAGGAATGAAGCCGGTGTGTCCGGAAAAGATGATAATTCTTGTTATAGATGTGGAAGTATAAATCACTGGTCAAAAACTTGTAGAACAGATCCACATCTATGTGAACTTTACAAAACCCCTCTTAAAGGAAAAGAGAATGAAGTAAACTATTTGGATAAACTCGATAAAAATGTTGAGCTAAACGCCGCAGATTTTGATGAAGACATTTAAACAAAATGTTGCTTGATCTCAATGATTTTATGTAACAATTAAATGTGTATTTTTATTATTTCTTTCTTTCATATAATGTTTTTTTTAATAAAGTTATTATTAATAATTATAATATGTTAATCATACTCTTATTATTTTTCTTTTTATAATTGTAAGATTAAAATGGATATCATTGGAGCTCAAGATCGAATGAATGAAGCGAATATTTGTATAGCGGATAGTGGAGCCACGCACACTATATTTAAATCTAAAAAATATTTTTATGAATTGAAACCAATAAGGGGAACTGTCAATACAATATCAGGTCCTAAGAACTTGATAGAAGGAGTGGGAAAAGCTAATATAGCACTACCAAATGGAACAACACTTGAAATAGAAAATGCTTTATTTTCCCCCAAATCAACAAGAAATTTGTCAAGTTTCAAAAACATATATCATAATGGATATGATACTCAGTCAAAGACTGTTGATAATGAAAAATATTTGTATATCAAGAGCAAAGATCAGATATTGGGAAAACTGCCAATGTTTCAATCTGGTTTGCATTATACATATATTGATGTGCCTCAAGCACATATGGCAGTAAAAGAAAATTTTTGTGATCCTGAAACATTTAACTTATGGCATGACAGATTAGGCCATCCAGGATCTACAATGATGAAAAGAGTGATTGAAAATACTCATGGACATCCATTGAAGTATAAAAAGATCCCAAAATCTGATAAAATTCCTTTATGTGTATCTTGTTCTCTGGGAAAATTAATTACAAGACCTTCGCTTGTAAAAGTTGAAAAAGAAATTCCAATGTTCCTTGAAAGAATTCTAGGAGATATATGTGGACCAATCCATCCACCATGTGGACCATTTAGATACTTCATGGTTCTAATAGATGCATCAATTAGATGGTCTCATGTGTCTTTGTTATCAACTCGCAATATACCACAAAGAGCTAATGATTTATTCATCAAACAAATAAATGGGCATATGTCTGAGGGGGAGTGTTATGAATTATTAGCAGACATATAGGTCCCACCCATTTTGATTTATTTCTTTTGTTTTCTATAAATCATTCAATGTATTCGTTGCCGTTTATCTTTTGAGTTTTTATCAAAAGGAAATATTAGATGTAATATGATTGTGATAAAAGAAGAGAAGAATAGAGAAAGATATATAGAGGAAGTTTTGATCTCAATATCTTAAGTTTTATAACACTTTCCAAATTTTTCTTTGTAATTAATTATCATATATATTTTTTTATTTTGATATCTCAAGTAATTAATTATCATATATATATATATATATATATATATATATATTGGCAACTACCATACAAAATAATCTATAATCTTACTTTGTGAAACAATATAAAAGACATATATTTTACAATTGATATCGATAAGAATATAAATAATTTATGGATTAAATTTTATTAGCAAGTTTATATTTAGGTCCCTGGTAATGGGTTATGTGGGTTCGGCCACATAACTATCACGGCCACTGAACACAACGCGTCGCGGTTCCGTGATTGGGGCGTGGTCCTTCCTTTCATGACAGATCCAGGCAACGAGGGTGGTAAGCAAACTTCAATTATTTTAATTTATTTTTATTTGTTTGTCCAATAAGATAATAATTAATAATAAGTGTCCGTTACACCATCTTTGTCATCTCATCATTTCAAAATACGATACATCCTTTATCATCTTCAAACCATTTTTTATTTTCAAATAATAAATATAGATATAAATAATAAGAGAGCAAGAGGAGAAGAGAGAGAAGTGAAAAGAAAGGTGTTGTTTGTTTTTTTCAGAGGTAAAACGTCTGTAGTCTGCTTACCACATCTGCAGACCTCCGTAGCAGAAGAGGTGGACCAAACCTCTGCAGTCTGCAAGAAGAAGACTGTTTGTTTTCTCAGAAGTGTTTCATAACAAACATCACCATAAACAAAACCGATAACAATCAAAGTGGCACAAAAATTCGTTCCCACATTTATAAAACTATAACTAAACAAACCATTTAAAAACTAACCTGGATTCAAACTCTCTGATTTTACTTGATTAATTTAAGCCTCAACTAGACCCCCAAAAATAATCACATAATCAAAACCTTAGTTTTCTTAAATTTTAAAAATTAAGAAAAAATGCATCATACATCAAGAGCATAAATCACAATTTAAAAAAAAACAAAATCCTAAGCAACCAAATGAATACCTAGAAAGAATTTTACGGTCAAACTCATGCTTAAGAGAAAAAGTGGATCCGTATGTATTTGCAAGAATTTTCCTCTTCATATGTTCTTCTCTCACGAATGTCTGAACAGATACAATTGATTAACGACAACAATTCTTCTTAAACAAAAACACAATAAAAAAGAAACCCAGATCCTAACAATTGGTATCAGAGCACGGACAGTCAAATTTGATCTAACAATCATTTTGACGTAAATAGTTCAGCTCACAATCGTTGATACTGATAGTTGTTCGTTTTGTTGAAAAACAGAGTAAAGTTTAATCACGAGCAAAGCTGATTAATCAGTACCTGTAAAACAACTAGGATGACGTCACAATCACAAGATGCTAACAATAACATCGGTTCACTTTTCAAACCACCCATGTTGAAACGAAATGAATACAACATCTGGGAGAGAAGGATGGGTCACATCCTTGCTCAACAGAATACCGGATGTTGGAGATCGGTTGTCTTTGGACCACATGTTCCAATGGTGCCGAGTGTTGAGGACACAAAGAAGTTCGAACCTAAGAAACCTGAAAACTATACCGAAACTGATTTTAAAAAATTCGAACTGGATGCCAAAGCATTTAGCATCATTGCATTTGCACTACCCAATGAAATTTATGCTGGGCTGTTACACTGTAACTGTGCCAAGGAATTATGGGATGCACTTAAGGAACAATTTGGGGGAACTGAAGAAGTAATTGCAAATAACAGGGAAATTCTGAAACAGCAGTATGAAACCTTTTGTCACATTAAGGGTGAATCATTAACACAACAGTTTGAGCGATTCAGTTGTCTCATTAGTGAGCTAAGACTTGTTAAAGTTGAATTTGCTAAATCTACACAAAATAGCAGGTTTCTTAGATCACTGCCTGAAAAATGGGATACAATTGCATTTGTGACCAGATATTCTGTTGAATTCAAAGATCTGACACTGACCCAACTTCATGGTAGACTCCTGACCTATGAAAGGGAGTTAAACCAGAAAAAGAAGTTGCAAGAGTCTGGCAAAGTTGCAGATGACTACTCATTTGGCAACACAGCTCTTCTGGGTCAAGAAGAGTCTGGCAGCAGTAAGGATCAGAGTTATGATCATTTTATTGACATAACTGTTGGTGGTAATTTCAACTCTGATCCTCACTCATCCAACTTTGCTTTCACAACAAATGGAAAAAGCCAGAACTCTGATAATATGTGCTTTGAACTCAATGACTTACAGCACTTTGATCCAACTGATCTTGAAGAAATGGACATTTTGTATCAATTGGCTTTGCTTAGTGTAAGAACAAGCAAATTCTATAAAAGGACAGGAAGAAAATTCCCAGGGTTACATGGGAATTTAAAAGTGGGGTTGGATAAGTCAAAGATCAAGTGCTATAAGTGCAATAAGCTAGGCCATTTTGCTAGGGAATGTAGGAGTCAAACCACTGGTCCAATTATCATTCATCCCAGCTCAAACCCTAGACCACAAAACCAAAGCACTGTGTACTATGCCCAATATACCCCTGCAGCCCATGCTAACACTGCTCACTATGCTGCAACCCCTGTTCCTGTGCATTAAGTTTAAACCACTGTTCCACAAATTCAGTATGTTCAAGCCCCTATCCCTCAGGTTCAAGTGCAACCAGTTGCACCTCAACAAGCTGCTCCAGCAGTGGTTCAACCAGATCAGCAAAGCTTCTTCACCCAAGGCTTTGTTGACTGGAGCAGTATGCATGTTGAACTCGGTGATGAAAATTTTGCACTCTATGCTACTAATGATGAATTTTGTTTTATGTCATTAGAGTCAATACCAGAAGGGCTTAAAGCTGAAGAAGGACAGTCAAGTGATGAAACAGTGGATAAAGTTGCTGAAGCAGTGGTTACTGCTGTTGCTGGTGGAATACTGCTGGGAGAAAATTCAGAACCCCTGATAGAACCACTGTCTGACCACTGGTCTGAAGAAGAAGAGAAGAAACATGGTGAGAAGGAAGAGAAGGTGACTGATGAGAAAGAGCATGCTTGTGACTGTGCCATGATGGCTGCAGCTAAGGGAGCTTCTGCGTGCTTAGATAGTCTTTGGTATGTAGATAGTGGAGGCTCCAGGCACATGACAGGATGTAGAGCCCTTCTTAAAGATTTCAAAACTCATGGAGGGGGTAATATATCCTTTGGTAATAATAGTAAAGGTAAGGTTCTGGGGTCTGGTACAGTTCAATCTGGTAATGTTAAGTTTGAAAATGCCAATCTGATAGACAATCTAAAATTCAACCTCCTGAGTGTCTCACAAATGAGTGATAAAGGCTATGGCTAATTCTTCACAAAGGATTGTTGTAGGATTGTTGGACCAGAAATGGTTAAAAAGATTGAAGAAATAATAAAAAATGGAAAAACCCAACTTGTTGCTCAAAGGAGTGGCAATGTTTATGTAGTTGATTTGTCAAAAGAGAGCCCCAGGACTGATGCCTGTCTATTCTCAGCTGCCTCTAACAAAGAGACAGAATTATGGCACAGGAGATTGGGGCACACAAATCTCAAGACAATCACTGCTATATCCAAACAGGGGTTAGTAAGAGGTTTACCTCAAAAACTGTTCACCTGTCCTGAGCATTGTGTTTCCTGCCTAAAAGGAAAACAACATAAAAGCTCATACAAATCAATTGAAGAGTCCAAAACAACCAAGTGTTTGCAAATGCTTCACATGGATTTGTTTGGCCCAGTTAAAGTCATGAGTCTTAGGAAGAAAAGATATTGTTTGGTTATTGTTGATGACTTTTCTAGGTTTACATGGACTTACTTTTTACATTCCAAAGATGAGACTGCAGGCATTCTGCAAGACTTTGTTATACAGGTTGAAAAGCAGTTTGATCTTCCAGTAAAAATCTTTAGGAGTGACAATGGCACAGAGTTCAGAAACAAGGAGTTAGATGATTTCTGTATGTCAAAAGGAATTGTAAGGCATTACAACATTCCAAGAACACCAGAGCAAAATTGGGTTGTTGAAAAAAAGAACAGGACTTTGATTGAGGCTGCCAGAACCATGCTTGCTGATTCAGATTTCCCATTAACTTTTTGGGCAGAGGCAGTAAACACTGCTTGCTATGTCCAAAACAGAGTTTTAATCAACCCCAGGCATCAAAAGACTGCCTATGAACTGCTGTATAAAATAAAGCCATTAATCTCATATTTCAAAGTTTTTGGCTGCCCATGCTTCATTTTAAACTTAAAAGATTCTATCTCAAAGTTTGCAGCCAAAATTGATTGTGGTTATCATCTGGGATACTCAACCACTGCTAAGGCCTACAAAGTGTTTAACACAAGGACTAAGACAGTGGAAGAGACTTTGAATGTAAAGTTCAATGAACTTTCATCAATGAAAATCCCAGCAAATCCTACAGAATTATTTGATCTTGATAAATTCACAGTTGAAAGTGTTGCTGTCAAGACTAACAATGCAGGTCCATCAGAAAATTCTCCATCAGACTATGGATATGAAGTCATCATTCCTCAACAAAAGTCTGCATCAACTGGAAGAGCAGCAGGTGTTCAAAACAGCTGTCAAAGCTCATCCACTGGTACCTCAACAGTTGTTGACAAAAGTAGCCCATCAACCCCTGCTTCTTCATCATCAAACACTGTTGATAAAAGTCCTCAAATAGTGGATCAAAGTCAACATCTGTCCACACCATTACCTCCTATTCCACCTCCATTTGAAGCCACTGCTGGATCATCAAAGTCACCAGTAGTGGTTAGCTCAGATGATTCACATCTGCAGCCTTCACCATTAAATGCCATTGTTCCATACCATGGAGATCTAATCTTCTTGAAATATCATCCACCTGACCAAATCATTGGCAACATCAATGAAGGGGTGCTCACAAGAAGTCAATCCCAAAACATTTGTCTTTTTGCTGGTTTCCTATCTCTCCATCAGCCAGTCAAGTACCAAGAGGCACTGAAAGACAACAGCTGGGTAGAAGCCATGCAAGAGGAGCTCCAACAGTTTAAAAGACAACAAGTATGGGAGCTGTACCACTGCCAGAGAATGTAAGTCCTATTGGCACAAAGTGGGTCTTCAAAAAAAAAACTGATAAAAGGGGTATTGTTGTCAAGAATAAAGCTAGGCTTGTGGTTCAAGGCTACAGACAGGAAGAGGGCATTGACTATGATGAAACATTTGCCCCTGTAGCAAGATTAGAAGCTATCAGACTATTCCTGGCCTTTGTTGTCAACCACAACATCAAGGTGTATCAAATGGATATCAAATGTGCTTTCCTCTATGGTAAGATTCAAGAAGAGGTATATGTTTGTCAACCTCCTGGCTTTGAGGATCCATTTTATCCAGATCATGTCTACAAGCTAAACAAAGCTTTGTATGGCCTGAAACAAGCACCAAGAGCCTGGTATGAAACTCTTTCCACCTTTCTTCTCTCTATTGGTTTCACAAGAGGTAAAATAGACAAAACACTGTTTTTAAAATGGAGAGGGAAAGATTTGATGATTGTCCAGATTTATGTGGATGACGTCATTTTTGGAAGCACATGTAATAAAATGTGTGAAGAGTTTAGGCAACTCATGACAACTGAGTTTTAAATGAGTGCAATGGGTGAACTCCAGTGCTTTCTTGGTCTTCAAGTAAGGCAACTGCAAAATGGCACTTTCATCCGTCAAAGCAAATATGCCAAAGAACTTTTAAAGAAATTTGAGATGGATGATTGTAAACCATGCAGTACACCCATTGCAACCAATAAAATTGTCATGTCTGATGAAAAAGATGATTTGGTTGATCAAACTCTTTATAGAAGCATGATTGGGTCTTTATTGTACCTAACTGCATCCAGGCCAGACATCATGTTTGCAACATGTGTTTGTGCAAGATCCCAATCAGCCCCCAGAAAGTCAAAACTTATTGCTGTAAAAAGGATATTCAGATACCTAAAAGGTGCTCCCACACTTGGTATCTGGTATCCAGCTGATGGAAATATCAAGCTTTCAGGTTTCTCAAATAGTGACTTTGCTGGATGTAACACAACAAGAAAGTCCACTTCAGGAGGGTGCCAATTCCTAGGAAATTGCTTAGTGTCTTGGCAAAGCAAAAAGCAAGCAGTTGTTTCAACATCCACTGCTGAGGCAGAGTACATTGTTGCTGCAAGCTGCACAGCCCAACTGTTATGACTCCAAAATCAGTTGCTGGATTTTGGTATCACTGCCTTAAAGACACCTCTCATGTTGGACACTCAAGCAGCAGAAAATATCATCAAAAATCCAGTTTCACATTCAACCACCAAACACATTGATATCAGATATCACTTTGTGAGGAATTGCTATGAAAAAAGGTTTGATTTCTCTGCATCATGTTCATACCAAGGATCAACTGGCAGATGTGCTAACAGAAGCATTAGACACATCTACCTTTGAAAGCTTGATCTCTAGGATTGAAATGCTAAACATGGAATAACAGGCAAAATCCTGTTTTTCTATGAACAAAAGCATTAAAAATGTTTTCAGAAAATCAAAAATCCATCCTTAAAAATAGCTAAAAATGAATTTTTCATTAAATCCTTAAAAGTCTGCCATAACCACTGTCTTGTTCAAACATCTGTTCTACTAAAAGCTATCCACTGCTGAAAGTCAACCCATGTTCTCTCATTTCCTTGGTAATCACTGTTGTTCAAAATCAGTGTTTTTCATCCACTGATAGGCTATCCACTGATAGTTAAAATCACCCACTGCTTTCATTATAAACGTTACAACCACTGATATTGCTCCATCAGTGGTTTCCTAAAACACCTGTCTTCCATTATTCATCAGGGGTTGGCACGTGGACAGTACATAGCAGTCAGATCTATTGTAACCGCTGCCATGTCAGCATTCACGTTTTCTTCTATAAAACCCCCAAACAGGGTTTTTACTATAAAAAAAAAATCGAATTCAAAATTCCTTTCTCAAAACAGTTATCCTCCATTTCTCCCAAAATCTCTCATCTTCTTCTTCCTCCAATGGCAAAATCACCGTCTTCATCATCTCATAAATCCACTCAAAAGGCCATCGAAATCCTATACAAAGCTCCTCACAATTACTTGGGTCTCTTAACAAAACCAAGTAATACCGAAACCTTCAATTCCATCATAGATGCTCTTTCGTCTTCAAAGTACAAAACTTTGTTGACTGCTGATGCTCCGATTTATCTGAAAACCCAGAGAGAATTTTGGAAAAATGTCACACTTGAATCTCAAGACACGATCACAACCATCAATTCCTCAATAAAGGGTAAAACAATCAAAATTACACCACAATCCATTTCAGAAGTATTTGAACTCGATGAACTGCAAGGTAAAACTTCTTTTCCTAAAATCGAGTATCAAACTGATTTTACTGAGAGGGTATGCTGAAGAAATGAAAAAAGACACCTTACAAAAAGGTAGTTTTCCTCCTGCAGCAAGATTTTTATTCCATACCCTCTTAATGTGTGTTTCAAATAAGACCACTGCTTTTAATGAAATACCATTAAAGATCCAATACATGGGTTATGCTATTTTACATAACGAAAATTTTAACTACTCCCAGGAGATCTTTGATGATTTGGTCAAAAATGTTGATAAAAAATCATTTTTATTGTTTCCAAGGTTCCTAAGCTTTTATTTTCAAAAGAAATTTGGAAAGGATAATGCTCATGTGCTCGTCCATGGTAAACCTTTTCAAATAAATGGCCTTACACCTGAAACTTTTACAAGGCTCTCAAAACCATCTTCCAAAACAAAAGCAGAGTTTCCTGAGCAGAATTTAGCAGGAACCACTGCTCCTCAGGTATCTGCTGCTGAGCCCACTGCTCTAGGTGATCACAGCAGCAAAACAACTGTTGTGAAGCCCACACCTAAAACCACCAGAAAACCAAAACAAAAGAAAACACAAAAGCCCCCCAAACCTACAAAAAAGGCAACTTTGGAAGATGAGATCCTAGAGCAACTGCCAGTGACAACACAAAAGTCACCAGAAACCACTGCTGCTACTTCCTCACAGCAGATGGTAGAAAGATCTCCACTCATGCCTCAAACTCCTCCTGCTTCTTCTCAAAAAGAACATGTTGTACGAACAGGGACACCACAATATGATGGTCTAGAATCACTTAATTCTATCATCCACAGCCCGGGGCAAATTCTCTTTCTACACCCATCCTCACTGCCACAAACAAAACTAATGTTGGATGCTCTTGATTTAAACCAGACACAAACCAGTCCTTTTCATTCACCTGTACCTGAGAATATACCCCCACCAGTGACTGGGTCTGGTGTTTCAATCATTGCTAACCCACCAACAACACCTGAGGAGGTTACACTGCAGGATGTACAAGTACTTCCTGTCAGTAGCTCAAGTGAAGCAACTACTACAAGTGTTGAACCCACTGGTTTACACTTGGACAATAGTTTCATCAATCAGACTTCCTTGAAGGCAATTTCTTCTCTGGGAACTCTTGTGTATCCAGTCTTCACTGGTTCACTAAAAAGTGTTTCTCATTTTGAAGGGAGAAGTCCCAAGTACCAAGAAAAAGGGGCATCAGTGGATGATTTTTGGGATACATTCCCTGAGTCAACCACTGTTACAACCACTGAATGTGGGAAATCAGATGATCCCATTAAGTTGGGTGATGGTTTAATGTACCAAGAATTGACGGCTAGAGTTGATAAACTTGATACATCTGTTGTAGAAATCAAAGACATGTTGCAGCAGTTGTTGAAAGTTCAAAAGGTACCACCCACTGCTGCACCAACTCCAACAACTGCTCCAACATTTGTTCCTACTCCAAATGAGTTGTGGAGTTTGTTTCAACCTATGCTCATCCAACAAAGACAATTTGCTGATCAACAACATCAAATACAAGTTCAAAAGATCAGAAATGTCATGGAAGCTAGGTTCAAAGACACCCAAGCAGATATCAAAGCTATCAAGGCTCATTTACTGAACACCACTGGCACTGCTCCCCCCTCTATCATATTTGTGGATAACCCACCACCAGCTGATGCCAAAAAGGGGGATAAAATAAAGCAGTGGAAGAAAAAGGGTTATGAAGATGGCTTGTATATTGCACCAGATAATTCCTGCATGCTTGCAGACATCCCTTTGCCAGATGGTTCTAAAAAGATTGATGTAACCACAAATGCCATTGCTGATGCAAAAGCAAGTGTAAAAAAGGATAACGAGGCTAAGGATAAAGCAAGGTTTGAACAGGAGGAGAGAGTTTTTATGGAGCTTAATGAGTAGGGTACTTCTGAGCCCAAGGATGAAGAAGGCCCTGAGCCCAAAAAGAAGCAGCCCACTAGAAAAGTGAAGCAACCCAAATCCATACCATCCAGACCAACAAAACATACTCCTAAATCTTCCAAAAGCTCAAAACATCAGACCTCCACATCAACAGCTGTTGTAACACCTGTTGTATCAACAACTGTTGGTACTTCAGTGGTTTCAGCAGTTGTTAACTCAACAACTGCCACCACTACTTCAACACACACATCAACCACTGCTCACATTTCATCCTCACCACCAAAAACATCTTCACCACCAAAACAACCTCCTGCCAAAAAGCAGAAGGCAGCTGATGACACATCATCAGTTGTAATGACAACAGTGGTTGAAACACCAGTTGTTTCAACAACTGTTAGTCAGCCTCCATCCACTCAAATCACCACTTCACAACCATCCAAAACACCAGCAACCTCTCCTAAACCAAAAAGGAGAAGGATAATTTTAAAAGACGATGATTCTCCATCACCACCAACATCTTCACAACCACTGCCTCTTGTACTATTCCAAACCCTATTCCACTCTCTTCTGCACAAGTCTTTAACCCAAACACTGCCATTGTATCTGCAGCTGTCAAGTACCCTTTAGAACTAGCAGCTGTCAGAGAAGAGATCAAATCTTTCTATTCAAAAGATGATCCTGAAAAAAGGAGCTTGCCATCTGTTCAAGGATATCCAAGGCCAAATAATATTGAAGAATATTTGAAGCTAAAGGCTCAACAGGCAGAGGATATTTCTAAAAGAAACTCACAAGGAAAATCTGACAAAGAAATTCAGAGATACTATCAATTCCTGCTCACACAAGTCAGAACTTTGGAGCAGTTTTCTAAAAATCTTTGTCAGCAATTGTCAGAAAGAGCAGATGAAACCTTGAGAAAAGACTATCTTCATAACATCATGGCTTACAAGAAATACAAGGGAGAAAGGTACATGTACAAAGAATGGACCATTCAAGAACTTGAAAGTGAAGCAGCCAGAATTCAAGATATGATAAAAAAACAAGGTAAAGCAGACTCCTCCTATCTGGGAAAAGTTTAAGAAAAATGTACCAGAAAGGACTCTACAGTTGAAAAGGATGAAAGAAGAGCTAATTACAGATGATTTTGGGTCAAGGAATCAAGTGTCAAGATGGATAGAGGATAAAGTGTTTGCATCCTACAAAAGGCTGGAAGAACTAAGGAAGAAAAATCCTAATATTCCACAAAAGCCTGATTATCCTGAAGCAGTGGTTTCAGCTGAGCCACAAAAGCAACAATTCAGGAGATCCACTGCTCCACCTGCTACCATCCTTTACCAAAGAAAGAAACAAAAACAGATGGATAATGTAACAGCAGCAGATAAAGAAGCAGAGGATTACCTTGTGAAAGAAGGGGTTAAGCGGATGATTGAAGAAAGACTTGAATCTACACAAACTTCAACCACTACTCAGCCAGTTATTACCAGGCCACCATCTCCAAACTCATCAGAAATAAAACCTCTCCCAAGAAACCCACTGGATTCAAAAATACTAAAGTGGAAAACTGACAAACAGACCCACGTATTAACTCTGATCAAATACAGTGGTGAAGTGAAGAAAATATTAAGGGAACAAGCACTGGGCCTGAGTGTTGAAGATCTGCAGGATCTCCTTGATCTTACACTGTGCAGGGATGAGGATGATACAGATGCCCTGGACTTTGAGTTACAACTTAAAGGACAAATAAGGGAACTGTTGATGAGGCAATAAAGATTCACAATAATGAAGGGTTTTGGCATCATCTGTTCCAGGGGGAGATTGTTGGGATTGAACCCTACCAAAGGAACAGATGATTAAAGCCAAAACTAGATCAGAACAGTGGATCCAGCATAAGCACTGCTGTATTCCAGCTTTCCCCTTGAAAGTGTTTCTAACAACTGATGGCCTGTATCCACTGTCCATATACAACTGCTGTTCTACAAACAACTGATCAAGTATAAAGACTGATGAAGACTAAAGCCCTGATGGTCAATCTACTGTTATGGATCAAGCACTGCTGAAGAAACTAAGTACTGCTGGAGTCAAAACAGTGGAAGGATAAAGTAGTAGTTTAGTCTTTCCTTTTGTAATGTATTGTAATCAGTAGTTAGCTAAACAGTGCTTGTATTAGATCAGTTGTTAGAGGTTGTTAGGAGGTTAGATGTCACTTTCATGGTGACGTCAGCCAATATGCTTCAGTGGTTTGCTCATGCCTATAAATAGAACAGTACCCTGTACTGTTCTATCAGCTCTTTCACCACTTGTCTTCCTGTACGAGCAAATACTGTGAGCTCAGGCTGAGGGGGAGTTTGTTATACATGCATGCATATTGTAATTGAATTTTGAAATAAATTCAAGCATTCAGTTCAATGTTAAACTTGTGTGTTAAAAGCATTTCTCCTGTTTGATTGTGTGCAAAGTTTATTTCCATTTTGATTCTGCTGCATTACTTGTTCATCTTCTTTATTCTTAAACAAAAACACAATAAAAAAGAAACTCAGATCCTAACATTTTTTTTCTTTAAATACTCTGCATTTTTTTTATAATACTTTTTTTATTTAACCAATCTAATAATTTTTTTTTCAAGCTAACTCTTTACATGCTCTCTGATTGTCGCTAATTGAATCACAAACAATTTAACATGTTTTTTATACCATTAATAATTTTGAGGACTCGTAGTTTAAAATGAGAATTTTGAATCATAATCGATTGACATGTATTATAAGTATTTATAACAGAGAAAATAAAGGATATTTAGGATTTTGAACATCATCGTTTTATACTTGTATATGAATTTCAGTTTCATATATATCTATATCTATATATATATATATATATATATATATATATATATATATATATATATATATATCATAACAAAAAGAAGATAAGTTGCATTTTGTAATTTCACGTTTGTTTAAAACCGAAAGAATCATAATCGATTGCCTATGTTTGAAGGATCCAACCAAGTTGATGCTATATCACATATTATTCAAAACGAGATAAAATAAACATCCTTGCTCAACAAGGCTACGAAATGAAATGAATATGAATATGATTTTCATTTGTATTTGATGTTAAGACTACTGGTTGGTCAAGTTTTAATGTTTTATTAAATAAATTTACGCTTCTAATTTGATTGTGTGAATTTATATATATCATGATTCTTATAGTTCGTATTTGGGAAAAAAAATATCATAAAGCCCATAAAGAGTTGATTGATAAAATTATTAAATTGGTTGAATAAAGAAAGAGTTTTATAAAAAAATAAAAAATATAACAGAGCATTTGAAGAAAAAACAAAAATGAAGAAGTATAATGTTTTGGTTAAAAAAATAAAAGGTAAATACAAATAACAGAGTATTTGAAGAAAAAAAAACCAATAAAGAAGTATAATATTTTGCTTGAAAAAACTAAAAGGTAAATACAAAATATAAGGAAAACATCACTTTAATAAAAATAAAAGATAATACAAAATATAAGGAAAACACCACTTTAGTAAATAGTTTTTAAGGAACACCAAAATGGTAAATATTTTTTCCACCAACACTAGTTTAGGAAAAAACTCTTATTTAAATATACAAGTTTTTTCTTATTTTTAAAAAAATATATAACATTTTTATTATTATTTTTATTAAATGTAACATATTTTTATATTATTTTTTAAGAAAATACAATATTTTTTAAAGATATAATATTTTAAAAAAATTATAAAATTTCAAATATTCATAAGTTTCAAAATTTTCAAAACTTAAAAATTTCTAAAGTTTAAAAAATCTGAAATTTCAAACAAACTATAAGTTTTATACAAAATATAACATTTTTAACAAATTTTAAGATTTAAAAACAAAATTTTGAAAATTCAAAAAAAAAAAACGAACATGGAACATTACGGATCGTATAGACCCTAAACGCAGCGTATTGGTTGTTAAACGTTTGAAATTATTGAAATATTTGAGACAATACATCGTATAGACCATAAATGCATCGTATTGATTGTTAAACGTTGAAATTACTGAAAATTTTGAGTCAATACGATGCGTATAGACCCATACGCATCGTACTGACTCAATATTCTTCGAAAGAAACCCTTGAAACCGAACCCATGATACAATCAAATCTACAGTTCAAATACAAAATAAATAACGTATAAATGATCGTGGAACAAAATAACACACCGTATGTGTGCAAAATCTTGAAACCTAAGCGTATAAAGAAAGTAGAAATCGCACCGTATGTGTGTATATTTTGTGTGTGTTTATGCGTTCGTATTGTGATGTTCACCCCCTGAAAAACTTGGTTATATGAAGCCTTATACACATTGTATAGACCTCTGCGATGCGTATAAGGGTAGCGCGTTATCAAAAGACCCCTAGAGATTTTTAAGAAAACGTCCCTTCTTTACGGAGCGTATAGGTCTATACGATGCGTATAGGACTGCTATACGATGGAGTTTTAGCCTATACTATCCGTATAGGAGTAAAATCAAAAATTATAAATTGGCCTATACTATCCGTATAGGACTAAAATCAAAAATTATAAATTTTTGCTTTTGCCCTTTTGATGCATGTACATGTCGTATTTTGTCATTATGTGTCATTTTATGACGTATACACTCTAAATGTGTTGTTCCGGTGACGTTCGGTTATGCGTGGAATCGTATTCTATGATTACGTGTAATTTTGTTTTGAATCCACTTGTACTTTAGCATGCCGTGTTGTATCGTATTCTATGATCATGTTGGTCTCTGAGAAGGTGTCTATGAAGGTTGGTGATGTTATAGTCGTGTAAATCCTCGCTCGGAGATTCACACACTGTTGACTATGCACGAGTAAGTCCACCTATTCCAATTGAGTAAAGTATTCATGTGGTAAAGTATTCTTGTAGTATTTTACAATAATACGTAAAATGTGGAACCTGCAAAGATATGTGTGTGCATTCGGGAAAAATTTTTGACACGCGTTTAGCAAGGCTTGGTCTTTGTCCATAAAAATTACACGTGGCTCCATACACTTGCGCAAAATAGACCTGATCATCTTCACGACCCAGACATACGTTACTTCCTTCTAGTTTGAAAGAAATGCACGCGCAACACAAAAGGTATGGTTTGTCGATGTCATACCCACAACGTGCAAAAATGGTAGATTATGCATGTTAGTTTTGTAGGTTGTGTCGATCATAAGCACATACGGGAATACATGCCACATTTCCAAGGACTTTCTATGACAAAAAATATATATTCTCAACGGTGTTGGTGGATGGTTCCTCCTGCATGAAATAGGTCATTTGTTTCTCCTGGAGGTTTTGTTCCAGTCTCTACATGGGAGACTTTTTTTTATCAAATTTTAGGGCCTTAGTCAGTTTTGTACCTGAACAGTTTATTTTAACAAAATATATAACATATAACTTTAGTATCAGTTTTGTACCTTATCAAAATTTAGGGCCGTAATTAGAATATTTTAACAAAATATGTAACATTCACATTTAATCAGTTTTGTACAAAACTACCGGGTAAGCGGGTTGCTTGTCAACCAATGACTCTTCCTGGTAAGCGGATTGCTCGTCAACCAATGACTCTTGGACGTAAGAAGGCTCAACAACGTCTTGTTGTACGTACGAGGCATCACTAACGAAAAAGTTGTTGCCGTAGTTTTCTTGTCCGTACGAGGCATCATACCCGTCTTCATAACCCGGAAACCTGTAACCGTAATCACCGCTAGGCACATCAAACTAAAAAAAACAACGGTTAAACGATGACGGTAAATCTAACGCCTAATTCAAATAAGTAAATAAATACTTACCTCGTTCAGGTCTTGCAACAACGACCCTCTAGGAACAACAAACCAAAAAAACCAATGGGTAAAAGATAATGGTAAATTTAAAGCCTAACACAAATATGTAAATAAATGCTTACCTCGTTCAGGTCTGCCAAAAACGGTTCCTTGTGATAAGAACGAAAATCGGACATGACCTCTTCCGCAAGATCGTCATTTATTCTCCCATCGTAAAAATCAGGGACAATAGACTCCTCCTAAAACAACGGCGCGCTAAGTACTTCTTAAACAAAAAAACAATACAAGTTAATAAATACTATACCACACTGCTTTCCGGAATAAATGTGCTCGTGTTGTTGCCAGGCAATTCGCCAAAAACGTAATTGGTCGAACCAAGACATCAAAATATCAAATGTTTGAATCCTTTGTCGAAAGAAAGAAAGAAGAATGAACGAAATGTTGATCCTTCTTCGTTTAAAAGGGAAAAAATAATGCCAAAACCAATCATTCACCAGAGTGCAATACGACTCGTATAGCCCTAAACGAGTCGTATAGGGCTTACGTAATATCACATCCATTACTTTCTGTCATTGTTGAGTGACATCATACTACCTCATACTTAATACGGATCGTATAGCTCTATACGACTCGTATAGGGTTTGCACGTGAAGACATTATTAGACTTTGACTTACGTTAGGAATTGTTATTGCCCTATACGGGTATATAGGTCTATACGACCTATATTGAGAGTGTCACTTTAAGGAAGCAAGGTATGCCAATAGGACCCATTTAATAATCACTTTGTCCATTAATGTCTATCAGTAACTTAGGCCATGTGGTGTACTCTAACACTAGAGTGTTAACAATGACTTGGCATGTTAACTAACATTGCAAACTACTCCCTCCTTGTGTTAAAGTGCATTAAATGAGTTATGTGTTAACATGTTAACCCAATGTTAAGAGATTGAATTAAGGCCATGGGGTATACCTTAACATCTAGGGTGTTAACGATGACATGTCTTGTTAAATGACATTGCAAACCATTCCCTTCTTGTCTTAATGTGTGTTAAAAGGATTATATATTAACATGATGTTAAGAGATTGTCTTAATTTGTTTTCCTTTTTTACACCCAAACCATTAAAAGTTTTTACACTCAAACCATTAAAAGAATAAAGTTAAGGGAATTAAACCATTTCCTTGATGTGAGGTAAAGTGAAATGGAGAAAAGCAAATGATGTGGCACCTAGGTGGTGTTAAAAAGAGTTAAAGTATACCTCAATGCCTAATTATTATTTTCTTTTTTTAGACAAAAACTCAATGTTAAAGTGCATTAAATGAGTTATGTGTTAATATGTTAAACAATTTCCTTAGAGTGAGACAAAGTGAAATGAGAAAAAAAGTTGATGTGTCACTTAGTTGGAGTTAAGTTAGGTTAAAGTATACTCAAAGGCCTTATATGATTCCCATCACTTTAGTTTTAACCACATGTTTTATTAAATATTTTAAACCTATTTAGCTATTATGTAAATTAAATGTAAAATCATTGAAGTTTAGTCATTATAAGAACATATTCATTAGACTATTTAGCTATTATGCAAATTTCATGTAAGTTTAGTCATTATAAGAACATATTCATTAGATTATTTAGCTATTATGTAAATTAAATGTAAAATTATTGAAGTTCATTCGTTATAAAAACATATTCATTAAAACCATTGAAGTTCATTCATTATAAGAACATATTCATTAGAAAACAGATGGAATTTTAATAGTTAAGTAAAGATTGTGATGGAGATAATGTGTGACCGCTAATAGTGGTGGATTACTTTTCCTCTATAATAAGATCAAAAGGTTAAGCAGGGTATCTTGATTGAACCGATGGTTGAGTAGGGCATCTAAACTCTAGAATAAGATCAAAAGGTTAAACAGGGCATCTTAATTGAACCGATGATTGAGCAGAGCATCTAAAAAAACTTATGAACAAATTAGAAGATTATATATCATTGTAACTAGTATTTGTAGTTTGATACATTTTGTTTTTTTACAAACCAAACCAAGTGGTAAAATAGTGTGTTATAAAAGTCTTTGTGCTTGATTTACAAAAAAGTTAAGCACAATAAAATAATAATAATAATAATAATAATATAGGTTCAAAATCAGAATAAGTTAAAGAAAATTTTAGTTATAAGGTTAATTTTCATGTTCTATATATGGTTTAAGGAAAACCATATGAACTATTTGACTTGATGTAAGTGAGATCTCAAACCCAATAGATACAAATGTATCTCCATTCTACCTTTTCAAATCATTTTCTTGAAATAGACACGTTTGTTGTTTGCCAAACATAGTCAAAGTTACTGAATCATGTAATGTTAATTTTAAGATTATTACTAGTGAAACTCCATTAGTCTATTATTTACTTATTTAACATATAGAGGCTAGATCATGTAGATGATAAATTTTCCATGTCAAGCTTACGTGACAAGGAGAGAATGATAAGTGTTATTGACAGGAAGGGTATTCTGGTTCTTTCTTAAGTAAACAACTTTCGTCTTTGATTTTCAAACGGTTATAACGTTTTCATACGTTAATATTTTTTTTTTAAATTACACCGTATTAACGAGCATTTCATTCTCTTTAATTCAAGCAGGCTATTGCTATAGTTTTCTTAAAGAAAATCACAGGATTTTGAATACCTACTAATCCATTATGTGATTTTGAATACAGAACACATGACTACGTGATTTTGAATATCTATTACGTAATTACACATTCACCATAAACCATTACGTGATTACACATTCAATATAACTCCATTACATGATTACGTATTCAATATGATTTGTTATAATTGATGTTATTACAATTATGCTTATTACATGATTACACATTCATTGATAAAAACTTGATTATTTATGCTTTATTACATGATTAAATCTCTAATATACTGATTATGTGGTTATTATAGGTTGATTTGCCTAATATTTTGTATATAGTTTATCCTTAATACGTGATTAGACCTGAAATATTAGGTATTCCATATTAAATATTATGTATTACATGTTTTTTGTTTTTATGTAATTATGTAATCACTCAGTGTGGTTTCACATAAAATACTATAATGAAATCACGTAATCATGAAATGGGTATTCAGAATCACGTAGCCACGTAATGATACATAGTCAACTAATTTTACCTAATTACGTAATCATTTAGTGGGGGTTTCACATACTATAATGAAATCACGTAATGAGGGTATTCAAAATCACATAGTCATGTATTGGGTATTCAAAATCCTGTAAATATTTTTAAGAAAACTATTACAACATGTTGTTCGAATTATAGATAATGAAATGCTCCTTAATACGGTGTAAGATTTAAAAAAAATATTAACGTATTAAAACATTATAGCCATTTGAAAATCAAGAGGGAAGAAGTTTAAGTGAGAAAGGACCATAATACATTTTCGCTATTTGTTTCTTCAATTGTTTGAACCTTATATTTACGAAAATGCCACCACATAGTTTTGAACCATTAATCTTAGGAGATCAATGGCTCAAATTGTCACCTATGATTCGCACAAATCCAATGTCTTGTATGTGATCGACTGACTTAACATATAATTCAGTTAAAGTTGTCAAATGTGTAAGACTGTCTGCAACACCACCACCGCCCTTCCTCCCTTGCCCTCTACGACGCCCCCTTGCGGGCCTTGCGCTGCGCACCCATCCTTTCCCTCCTCTTCCACACGCATCCTCTTCTCTCTCCTCTCCCTCTCACAACAATCCCATGGGCCAACCCTTGTGCAAGGGGTTACATCTACAACCTCTCTCTGTCACGTCCTCATGCCGTTGTCTCTCTTATCCACCTCCTTTGCCACATCTGAACGAGCGGTCCTCTTTCTCAAGCGTTGGATGTGGTCTCATGATTTCCATAGCATTTGTGAACGGGTCAGATAAAGTGTATCTTCTTGTTTATAAGTACGAGTCTCATTAGAAAACAACGTAGTTGATTGTGTTTAAACAAAAATGATATCAAATTTGTCTAGTCTCCAAAATTAAATGTTTGAGACGGTAGAGACAAAACAAGCAAAATAACATATCGGTAACGAGGATGTTACATCGTGTTTTTAAGGGGAAATATGCGATTATACCAAAAGGAAAAATACAAATCCATGGCAGCCGTCCAAAAAAAGTACAAACATATAAATATGACAGGAGAAGTGAATCTCACCTCTAATTTTGGAATAAGTGACTGGAATATTTGTTCGGTCGTAGCAATGATTACGTAATTTAAACAACATTATTCCATACGTTCATACAAGGAAAAACAATAAAGACTATTCCATGGTCAAACGCAAAATAGTTAAAACTCTAAAGTCTAAAGTAGCTTGCTTTCTCCATTAAATTTGTATTATTCAAAGAAAAATAAACTAACTTATATCTCAATGAAAATGAAACTTATATCTTTTTACTTAAATGTAATGTCACTTGACATAATTCTAGGATTCTAATCTTACTTTTTCTCGTTTTTTTTTATATTAGCCTAATTTGATCAATGACTTGCAACATGCTTCTTTTGAAATTCCAGAGTCGTCAAGTGACAGAGCTTGAACAAAAGTTTAGTGGGGGTCGAAAGTCATGGGACTCAAAAATACTTTCCTATTGCTATGCTTCAGTTATATGTTTGGGTCTGGTCAAACAATAACAACTCCAAATATCTAATTATTCTTCATTCATTCAAATAGACCGTTCTTAGACTAGGGCTGTCCAAAAAGCTCGTGTCTCGGAGCTCGCTCGGATTTAGCTCGGGAAAAGCTCGCTTGATATGGCTCAGTCTGAAACTGAGTCGGATCAGCTCGGCTCGGTTAGAAAGTGAGCCTAACTCGGCTTGGCTCGGTTCGACTCGGTTCGTAACAAGCCGCATTGGCTCAGTTTGGCTTAGATTATTTACTTTTCATATATACTGTTTTTATATAAAGATAATATATTGTAAAAAGTTTGTTAGATATCCATGACATATTTTGAGTTTGATTAAGATGTTAACGAACTTATATTGTATTTCGTTAAAATTTAAAACTTATAATCAAGCCAAGCCCGAGCTTACCCAAGCTCGGCTTAGACCCTTAGCTCATGAACAGCCCTAGTTCTTACACATAAAAAAACTACATATTATTTTAACAAAAAAGACCTACAACCCCCCCTCCCCTCCCCCCTCCCCCCTCCCCCCTCAAGTTTAAAAATTTACTAATAACCCCGTTCTACACAATTTATTATAATCCAATACGCCTCACTACGGGGGTCTTACTAAATAATATTTCATTTATACAACACATGTAATAAACGAGTTTATAATATACGGTTAAACAAAGATCTATAAAACTAGTCAAATAATGTTAGTTACATATTATATTATATTATATCTGTAAAGTACACCAAAATCACAAGAATGATATGATCTTTATTTTTGTAACAAACATGTTAATCAACGCACATGCAATAATCAAATTCAAGCCGTTCAAAAAAATAATAATAATAATAATCAAATTCAAACCTCACATCTCTCTCACAAGTTGGCCCCTTCACATTGTTTGACCATTCTCCCATTAAATTAACAAGATTCCATATATTTCTATATATTAAAAAGATTGATGACATATAATTCATTTAATTTCATTCTCCAACAGTTAATAATATCAATCAATCATCCCCATTATTCCACAAAGACTTGTTACAAACAGCTGATACTCTACACAAAATTCTCACTCAACACTTATGCAAATTTCATCCAATCTTGAACAATGGCTTCACAAAATGTTATCCAGATTAACGGCAAACACCCACAAGATTCCGGTCACTCAAGATTAAACGAATTGGGATACAAACAAGAACTCAAGCGTGATCTTTCGTAATATTCTCACAAACCCTTTTCATTTCTTCATTCATCAAACCTTTTATCCTATTCAATCTTGAATTTTTTTTTGTTTTTGGGAATTTGCAGGGTGTTGTCAAATTTTGCGTTTTCTTTTTCGATAATATCAGTGGTTACAGGGATAACAACATTGTATAATAGTGGGTTGAGGTTTGGTGGGCCAGTTGTGTTGGTGTATGGATGGTTAATGGCTGGTACGTTCACCATGGCTGTGGGTTTGTCTATGGCTGAAATTTGTTCATCTTATCCTACTTCTGGTGGTTTGTATTATTGGAGTGCTAAACTTGCTGGTCATAGTTGGGCTCCCTTTGCCTCTTGGATCACTGGCTGGTGTGTAAACTATTTCATTTTTTTTATATATATAAATATATACGGCGGGATTATACTGGGTACGCTTGTTGTTGTTATAAATGTATAAGTTTGATTTGAATGAATGATAGATAAGATACCAGACTTGAATGTCATTTTTGTGGAATTTGTTTCCTGTTTGGATATATGTTTATTTGTGGGAGTTTTGTGTTTTGAACAACTGCTGCATATTTGTCATTTGTGCAAAACAAGGAAGGGTCTTTAAGTTTTTTTTTTTTCTGAAACTTGCAGTACTATTATTTACTATGAGGTAGTGGGGCTAGATAGAGATAGAAGCACATGTAGTTTCTGAGTACTTTTCTAGGCACATAACTGAGTTCCTTATAAGATTTTGTATTTATGTGTAATGGTTTCAATATAAAGTGATTGTTTTCGGTCACCTTTTCTTTAAAGTGTGTAATGGTTTCGAATGGAAATTGAATAAGAGAAAAAGAGTGAAATGTCAGCATGTGTCGGTGGACCCCACGTGGCCACGTTCATCATTCATACCCTCCGCCCCACGCCCTGGTTATGCCTCACCGGGGCAGTGTTGCACACCCAAAATGGCCACCTTGCAGGGGTGTTAGCCCCATAATGGATGGTCTAAAGGATGTTCCAGTTTTTCACAGGTTTGACCAAAAATCATAATTCAAAAAATAATATCTAGATAAGAGAAATTATAGCTAAGATTGTATTCAGTTGACAAAAACCCTTGATTTTATGGATTTATATAATGAAAAGATAATTAAGATAACTGCAAAAGTCTCTAAAGTTAGGGAAAGGTTGAAAATGGAGCCCAAAACATTGAAATTCGAGCCCCCGATGACCGGGCCAGATTGTATTAGCATCATTATGATCTTTTCTTGCAATGGTTGTGGATGTGTAAGTATGTAACTCTTCATGGTTCAATAGTTATACATGTTTGAAGTCCATATGTTCTCATGTATGTTTTAATTCAATGACTGAAACTGTGGGCTGTTTTTAGATTTTAAGTCATTAGTGCGTATTTTCGATCACTAATGTCTTTTTTCTTCTCTTTTGGCCTTTTTGCAGGTACAACATTGTAGGCCAGGTACTAAAACAGCATAAATCTTGTGCTCCTAGTATTTTAAAAAAAAAGAGATGCATTCAAAATACTAACCGTTTAACAAACTTTGTAACTCTGCAGTGGGCTGTGACAACAAGTATCAATTTTTCACTTGCTCAGCTGATCGGAGTAATCATTCTTCTGAGCACCGGTGGCCAAAACGAAGGTGGTTACGTAGCTTCTAAATACATGATTCTCGTTATTCATGCCGGCCTTCTTCTCATTCACGCCCTCATAAACAGCCTCCCGATTTCATGGCTATCCTTCTTCGGACAAATAGCAGCCGCCTGGAATATATTAGGTGTCTTTTTTCTAATGATTTGTATACCCCTGGTTGCAAAAGAAAAGGCTAGCGCAGAATTCGTGTTTACTCATTTCAATACGGATAATGATGCGGGAATTAGTAGTAAACCGTACATATTTCTTATCGGGTTGCTTATGAGCCAGTACACATTGACTGGGTATGATGCCTCTGCTCATATGGTTAGTTTTCTTTTCTTTGTTATTTTCTTAAGAGTAAAATGCCATTTTCATCCCTGAGGTCTGACCAGTTTTGCGACTTTCTTCCAAATGTTTGTTTTTTCGCATCTGGATCCAAAAGGTTTTAAATCTTGCCATTTTCATTTGGCTCGTTAATGCCATCCATTTTTCTCCGTTAAGTCAGGGGTATTACCATCTTTTTTGCTAACTTAGAGGGCAATTCGGTCTTTTTCGCTTTATGTAAAAAGACCGAATACCCCTGTATAGACCAACTTGCCCTTTAAGTTAACAAAAAGACGGAAATACCCCTGACTTAACGAAGAAAATGGATGGAGTTAACGAGTTTTGGATCCAGATGCGCAAAAACAAACCTTTGGACGAAAGTCGCAAAACTAGCCAAACCTCAAGGACAAAAATGGCATTCTACTCTTCTCTTAACTATCAGTTGCATATCTTTGCTTATGTTTTCGTTTGTTTTCTTCTTCTAGTCGGAGGAAACAAAGAGTGCAGATATAAATGGGCCGAAAGGAATCATTAGTTCTATTGGCATCTCTATAATAGTTGGATGGGGCTATTTGATTGGAATAACATTCGCGGTTACCGATATCCCGCAACTTTTAAGCCCGGATAACGATGCAGGCGGTTACGCGATTGCCGAGATATTTTATCAAGCTTTCAAGAAACGGTATGGGAGTGGTACTGGAGGTATCATTTGCTTGCTCGTGGTGGCTGTTGCCATTTTCTTCTGTGCCATGAGCTCACTCACAAGCAATTCAAGGTAACCTTTAGGATCAAATAATCACTCACACACACACACAGAGTATTCACATATGGCAATCAGTCTTGGGTCTGGCCTGAAAAGCCCAGTTGCTTTTGACCCGCTTGACGGGTTGAGCCCGTTAGTCATACTTCTGTTACAAGGTCCAAACATAAAAAGTCCGCTTAGGCATAATCTAAAGCTAAGTTATAGGTCCAAGTAGCCCCGAATTTCTGGTCTTAAAGGCCGGGTACCTATAATTACTGTTTTCCCCCTTGTAATATAAATGTAACTAGTAAATATCTCCCGCACATTGCACAACATTGAAATGTAAAGTAACGTGAAATTATTCCGTCTAATGAAAACGTATTATATTTGACCCGACTCGTTTCGAACACCATTTACGTCAAAACGTAGACCAACTGAAAAACGTACATAAAAATATGCACGAGAACGTATTATATATGACCCAACAAAATTTACGTCGAAACGTAAACCAACTTGAATTTATCCCGTACTACATATATAAAAATAAGCACTTCAAACTCAAGGGGATTTAGATGACGTTTCACAAAGTTTTTAGAAAGTTAAAGGGGTGTATGCGTAAAAACTGAAAATTAAGGGGTTAAAGTAAAAAAGGATCCAAAAAAAAAATTGAAAGTTAATGTAGCACCGATGTGACGCACGCTACAGTAACCCAAACTTGTGTTTTAATAATATTTATAATTATGATTATAATATCTGAATTTTGTGTATTATCTAGAGTAAATTTGTTTCAACTCTAACCATGGAAAAGCAATTGGCAGGATGGTATATGCATTTTCAAGAGACGGAGCAATGCCGTTGTCATCATTATGGCATAAAGTGAACCAACAGGAGGTCCCGATATACGCTGTTTGGCTCTCTGCAGTCATAGCATTCTGCATGGCCCTTACGGTATGTCATCAATATTTCTTGCACATATTATAATCTAAAATATGTAGAGTTTATTTTGTTTGAACTTTAGTGTACCTTTTTTGCAGTCTCTTGGGAGTATAGTGGCATTTCAAGCCATGACATCAATAGCAGTGATCGGTTTGTACATAGCCTATGCATTACCGATATTCTTCAGGGTCACTTTGGCCCGTAAATCATTTGTACCCGGTCCATTCAATTTGGGCCGGTATGGTGTTGTTATTGGTTGGATATCAGTTCTTTGGGTCATTACCATTTCGGTGCTCTTTTCTTTGCCTGTAGCGTACCCGATTACTGATCAGACTCTCAACTATACCCCTGTGGCGGTTGGTGGTCTTTTTATTATCGTGGTTTCTTATTGGATAGTGAATGCGCGATATTGGTTTAAAGGTCCTGTAACAAATGTTGGTACCCCTAGCAATGTATGAGGATGTTTGATGTTACCGTTATTTGTATATCAACTTTTTAGTGGCAATTATATTCGTGTAGGGAATCGATAATGAAAATAGCTAATGAATTTGAAAAAGAAAGTACACTTTTTAGTCAACGAGTTTTACTTGTTTGGGCTTTTACTCATGTACCTTTGTTAGATTATTGTATTTTGACAAATTGACATCTTGGTTCACAAAAGTGTTAGTGTAGATAAATGAGATTGCCTAGAGTAAATGTTATATGAAGTAGATAAAATTGACTAGGGGCTGTTTGACAGCATCTGAATGGTTAAGTGCTGAACCAGTAGGTTGTCTGAACTATTAAGTGGTGAACCAGTAAGAGATCTGAACCATTAAGAGCATGTATAATGCTTAACCGTTCAGAGACAAATGTCTGACCAATTCAGATTAGAGGTCTTAACCATTCAGACTCTGTATAATGCTTAACCATTCAGAGGCAAATGTCTGAACCATTCAGACATCTGCTCGTGAAACAAACAGTCTAAACCATTAAGTGATGAACCAGTAAGAGGTCTGAACCATTAAGAGCCTCATTAAGAGATAAACAAACAGACCCTAAACCATCTAAACCAAAGCAAGTAGGTTATTTTGGCCAATTTGAGAACCAAAGGGTTTGGCATGGTTCAGTTTCGGTTGTTTGCAGGTTTAACAATTCGATTTGGGACTTGGAACGGATTATGTAAACTAAACCGGTCGTTTACTTTTTGTTATTTATATAAATATTATTTTTTGTTATAAATACAGATATATTCCCTCCTGATTCTCCTCCGAGTAAATTTCAAAGTTCGTCCTTTATGTATGTCTAATATATCAAAGTATGTCCTTTGTCTTTAATAACCTCAGAAAACATCCTTAATGTTTGAAAAACCAATCAAGTTATGTCCTTTACCCTAAACCTTGTTTGTTTTCCCAGTTAAGTCAGGTCATGTGAGAAGCACATGAGGGTATATTGGTCATTTTACCTAAATAAAATTATTTTATTTATTGTTTTTTAATAAAATTATTTTATATACATAATAAAATAATTTTAAAATTATATATGTATATATACTTGATATAATCATAAGATTTGTCTTCTCTCTTCACATTCTTTCTCCCTCTAGAACCACCACCACCACCCCACCACCGCCACCAACCCACCACCGCCACCACCCACCCCACTACCATCCACCTCTGATCAAACCAACACCATCACGACCTCCACCGTCACGGTCATGGTTCTGAACCACCTGCAACATCCGACGAACGGATCTAAAATCGAGGCCCAACCAAGAGACGAACGGATCTAAACCCACTGCCATAGCTCCGTACACCACCGCCACAGCTTCCTTGTCGACACAGATCCGCCCACCGCCCCGTCATAGCTCCGCCAGTTGTTGGATTGTTGTGGTGGGGGCAGATGTTGATGGTGGTTTTCGGATCATTCGAAGCATAAAGGAAGTGATTCTGGTGATGAAAAGGACGTTTCTCCTAATGCAGACCATGATAACAATGCAACTTGAACGAAGATTCCACAACGTTCAACGATTGCAACACCGCCGTTCCGGCCAATTCTCGACGACGCCGGTTCAGAGCAAGCGAATCCCGATCTGGAATCCAACCGACGATATAGTCAAAATCGAGTCAAATCAGTGATTTCTCGAAGAACAAACCGCAAAATTTAGTCAAAATTACCAAATTCGAAGCGATTAAACTGTTGATTTCGTGTTTAGATGTATATCTCCTTGAGTATGATCTAAAAGAAACGGTAATGTTGAAGTTATTATAAATTTTTTGTGGGTTTGTTTTGGAAAATTAGGTGGGTTTAGATCGAAAGTGGGTGAAGGTTTTTTGGGGGTTGGAATGTTTGTTGGAAGGAAGTGTTTATACAGGAGTGGGCAGGATGTGCGGCAATGGTGGTGTGGGGGTGGGAGTGGGTGATGGCAGGTGGCAGGATTGAGAGGTGGTGGACGGAGCTATGGCGGCGGTGCCGGCGGATTTGTATATATGAGAGAGAGAGAGTTAAGGGAAAGAGAAATCTGATTTTTTTTTTTAATTTTTTTTTAGTATTTAGGTAAAATGACCAATATACCCTCATGTGCTTCTCACATGACCTGACTTAACTGGGAAAACAAACAAGGTTTAGGGTAAAGGACATAACTTGATTGGTTTTTCAAACATTAAGGATGTTTTCTGAGGTTATTAAAGACAAAGGACATACTTTGATATATTAGACATACATAAAGGACGAACTTTGAAATTTACTCTTCTCCTCCTAAGTTGTTATGTTTTCAGTTACATTTT
>JARYGA010044603.1:0-26119 GCA_030545235.1 Helianthus tuberosus
GGGGGATCATTTTCCGGCACCGCGTGAGAAGGTCCACCCATTTGTGGATCTTCAGGGATTGGAGGGTATGTGCTTGAAGCTTGAGGGGAACTAAACCTAGGCCCCCCTCGCATGGACATCCGTGCGTTCCTCCTTCTCCTTGGTGGCTCAGGAGGCGGTTGTGGTGGTTGTTGAGGTGGTTCCTCAACGGGCAATGGTGGTGGAGTAACCGCCTGAAGATACGATTCCTCCAATGGAGGTTGTGAAGGAGAGTTATGAAAAGAAGGGGTGAATTCCCAAGTATAAGTGTTCCACCATTTGGCCCATGAGTCGGGGCCTTGATATGGCGATCCTTCATAGGGAGGACAGTTGGAGATACTGATGGGATGTGACGGCGTCCCAGTTGGTGGCAATTCTGGATTTGGATCGTCATCCATCTCCATATCTTGAGAGAAGTGGTCCTCGAGTCCAAGAGGGTTATAACCCTGTGGTTCGTTAATATAGTCGTTTGGGTTAAATTGACCCGGTGAGTAAAGATCGTGAGAACCAGAATGGTGAAAAGAATGAGAATGTAGAGAGTGATGTGAATGATGTGAGTGGTGAGAATGGTGTGAATGGTTAGAATGGTACGAATGTTGGGGCTCATCTTGAATAGGTAGCCCAAAAGGTGGGTGATCTGAAGGTGAAGAACCTAACGAAACGGAGTGTCTCGCCGGTTCAAAAGAATGTCTCCAGTTATCTCGAGAATCGGAGCTAGAAAAAGACGCTGATGGCATGCGTCTATGTGAGGGTCCAACATTGCTAGATGGTCCTCCCCTCATAGGACCTTTTCCTTTTCCTCGAACGCGCGGCGGCATTTTTCAAGACCTGTCAAAATAATAAAACAACATATAAACGACAAAAGGAAAGTTAAGAATAAATCCTAGGTCATATGCCTAGACTCGGAAGTCTAAGGAATGTGCTTATTGTGTCATTGAGATTAAACACAAAAGGTTAGGTGTTTAATTCACTCAATGTTGGCTCTGATACCAACCTGCCACACCCCGATATTTCAACATATTACCGGTGGGCCCGGTTTCGTTAAACGATCACCGAAAATACTAGTTTCATTATATTGACGCTTTTAACCCAAATTCTTGAAAACTTGTATAACGATCTCGAAACCACGTGAAACTGATATCACTTATTCTTGAGAGTATATTTGAACATTACGAAGCCCCGGGTTTGTTAAAAGGTCACTCAGAGGTAAGGATTAACATGTTGACATGTTTAACCCCTGTAGTTTATAATCTCTCGATTATTTTCACAAACGGCTTCTTATATCCAAATAATTACTCATTTAAGAATATATTCTTTGTGTGTGGTCATTCAGAGGCACAAGTTTGGCATGTTGACACTTTTAGTCCTTTTGGATACATATTTTCATCGTTTATCAACTTTAGTCCTTCAAACTCAAACTTTTATATATTTAGAGTTTAGGACACATGTCTTTACATAATTGGACACGTTTTTACGTGGTGTTACATAAGAGTTACCCAAAGAGGATCTTTCAAAGACAAAAGTTTGTTGAAAAGAAAGTGTTTGTGAAGAGCTCAAGCTCAATTTTCGAGCAAGAATCGGAAATCTTTTCAAAAAGGAATGAAGAATTTTTTGCAAAGAAGGCCTCACAACCTCAGACTGAAGGTAAAAGTTGGGAAGTTGATACCCACACTTGCTTCAAATGCAATGAAGTTGGTCACATTGCACGAAAGTGCACCAACTCAAAACCTAAGTCTGTGGTTGTTGAGAATCCAAGAAAGAAAAATGATGTTAAAGGCAAAGCGCCAATGTTTGTTGAGAAGAAGATTTTGAAAAATGAAAACATTAACGTCAAAACTGAACCCGTAAAACAACCGGTGAAGAAAAATGTTCATTTTTACAAACGAGTTGCTTCTTCACAACAAACATGGAAGCCAAAATCTCAAGCCAAGACATCTGATGCAGGAAAATCAAAGGTTCAGTCAAAACAACCATCTTCAACTGAACAAGTTAAGATGGATGTACCTTTGGATTATTTTCAAAAGCTTGAGAAACAAACTTCGACCCCATCAGGGAAGAAGTATGTTCCAAAGAAGGTTCAATCATCTGGTCAACCTCAAAAAAACGAATTCTTTCTATATAAAGAGGTTGAGGTTGGAACCGAAGAAAGGTTGAAAGTGAATGATAAGAATTTCCCACCATTATACAAAAAGACATATCACCTTAACATCAAGCTACCCGAGTAAAAGGAGGCTTGGGTTGCTTCAACTTCTAACTAATTTCGTATGAAAAGTGCAGGAGCTTCTGAGGTCTATTTTGGACAGTGGAGCATCCCAGCACATGACAGGGCGAAAGACCCTTTTGTATGATGTTAGAGGTTTCAACGGTGGTTTTGTCGATTTCGCGGGAAATCAAGGAGGACGCATTATCGGGGAGGGCACGTTATCAAACGATGTTGTTACTTTTGAAAGAGTTAACTACATAGTAGAGCTGGAGAACAACTGGCATAGCATTTCTCAAATTTGTGACAGAAGGTACTCAACTCACTTCACAGACAAGGAATGTATGATTCTGAAGCCGGGGTTTGTTATCCCCGAGGAGTGGATCATAATGCGAGCACCAAGGGTAAATGATCTGTACGTGTTGGACATGAGCATTGCTACGACTACCACGGGTCACCCTCAGTGCTTCGTATCAAAAGCTACTGAAAAGGAGTCAGTTCTGTGGCACCAAAAAATGGGCCACATTCACCAATAAAAATGAACCATCTGGTGCATAACGATCTTGTTAAAGGTGTTCATTTGAAGAACTTTCACCTGGAGGGAGAATGTATAAGCTGTCTGAAAGGAAAGCAACAAAAGAAATCCCATCCGAGAAAATTGGAGAACTCAGTCTCGAAGCCACTTGAAAGACTTCACATGGATCTCTTCGCTCCTGTGAATATCAAAAGTATTACTAGAGATCTTTATTGCTTAGTGGTTACCGATGATTATTCGAGATTCTCGTAGGTGATGTTCCCGAAGTCTAAAGATGAAACATTTGAGAGTTTGCTGAGACATTTTAGAAAGATAGAGAACTTGTACCAAACCTGAATTTGCAGATTACGAAGCGACAACGGTACTGAGTTCAAAAACAACAAAATGGAAGAATTTTGTGATAAAAAAGGGTATATTGCAAGAGTTCAGCGCACCATATACTCCACAGCAGAATGGAGTTGCCGAAAGAAAGAACAGAACGCTGATCGAAATAGCAAGAACGATGCTAGCTGATTCAAAGTTACCTATCAACTTTTAGGCAGAAGCAGTATCAGCCGCTTGCTATACACTCAACCGGGTACTCACTATGAAGAAGCATAATAAAAAGTGTTTCGAACTGATCAACAATCGTATGCCGAATCTTGAATACTTAGAGCCGTCCGGGTCTCCCTGCACAGTTCTAGATCCCGATGGTAAATTTGGTTTGAAGAATCTAGAAGGCATCTTTGTGGGCTACTCTAGTCCACTTAGACGACAGTTCGTTCCAAGTCTCAGGAGGATCATCGAAGCACAACATGCTGAATACCAAGGCTACACAATGCCTCCACAGAAGCCCGCAGACTCATGGCGATTCAATTATGATACCCTATGGGATTCATTTGAATTAGAAGAAGAGCCATAGTACTTTGATGAATTGGATATTTTACTTGAATATGAAGCATCTCAGGGAAGATTTCTAGCAAGGTCTTCTAAACGTCAACATACTTCCAATAATGATGAAGCTGGTCCCAGTCATGCTGGAGAGAATGATGATGTTCAGCAAACTCCGACTACTTCGGAATGCGAACCTGCTCTAGAAAATCAGACAACGACAGTTGATGATAATTCAGAGTCTTCTTCAGATAGCCTAAACTTTGATCACAGTGATTCAAAATCTGAGGGGGAGCAAATCCAATCTTCAGAACAGTCAGTCCAAGTTGATGAAAATGTTGCGGACCAGAATGTTACAAATTTGGAAGACGAGGTGAGCGTTCCCGGTGAAGTTATGCCGATGACTCTATCCTATCACCTCGGGGAGTTGATTATAGGAGAGCTACAATCAGGAGTTCATACAAGAAGCCAGATTGACCATGGCCTTACTTGCTTTTATACTAAAAATGCTCCATTACAAACTGAATTCTCACTCAGTTGCTTTATCTCGCAGATCGAACCGCGAACATACAAGGAAGCACTGACGGAAGAATCGTGGGTCAATGCGATGCAGGAGGAGCTGGGTCAGTTCGAGAAACTTGGTGTATGGAAGCTTGTGGATCTACCCGACGGACACAGAAAGATAAACACCAAGTGGGTGTTCAAATGCAAAAGAGACGATCGAGGAGTGATAGTCAGAAACAAAGCTCGACTCGTTGTTCAGGGTTTTAGTCAGCAAGAGGGGATAGACTTCACTGAGGTATACGCTCCGGTTTCTCGACTTGAGGCCATCAGAATATTCCTTGCTTTCGCTTCATGGAAAGGATTTAAAGTGTACCAGTTAGATGTCAAGTCGGCATTCCTTTACGGAAGGTGAAAGAGGAGGTATATGTCAGTCAGCCACTGGGCTTTACTGACCCAATCCACAAAGACAAGGTTTACTTGCTAGATAAAGCACTGTATGGTTTGCATCAGGCCCCGAGAGCCTGGTACGAGATGCTCTCTCAACACTTGCTTGCCAACAACTTTATCCGAGGAAAAGTGGACGCTACCCTCTTCACTAAGGAATTCGATGGGCATTTACTGATCGTTCAGATATACGTTGATGACATAATTTTTGGGTCAACAAATGATGAACTTTGCAATGATTTTGAAAATGTGATGAAGCAGAAGTTTGAGATGTCATCAATGGGTGAGATGAAGTTCTTCTTAGGGCTACAAGACGACCAGATGCCTGAGGGAACTTTCATACATCAAACAAAGTACGTTTACGACGTTTTGGAGAAATTTGGGATGTCCGAGACGGCGCCAATATCCACCCCATTAGCAACGAATCATGGTATCAACCCTGATCTCACCGGAGAGAAGGTCGATGAGACACTATACCGCTCAATGATTGGTTCGCTGATGTACTTGACAGCATCTAGACCCGACATCATGTACCCGACATGCCTCGCGGCCCGATATCAGTCAAGTCCTAGAGCCTCGCACATGTCTATCATCAAAAGGACCCTACGCTACCTGAAAGGAACCCTAAGCCTGGGGTTGTGGTATCCCAAAGACAGAGACTTCATGCTCGAAGGATATCCAGATTCTGACTTCGGTTGCTGCAAGATTAACGCAAAATCAACAACTGCAGGATGCCAATTCTTCGGACCTCGCTTGGTCACGTGGCAGTGTAAGAAGCAAACCTCTGTTGCTCTATCAACATGTGAAGAAGAGTATGTGTCTGCCAGCAGCTGCTGCTTGCAGATCCTGTGGATTCAGCAACAGATGCGCGATTACGGTTTGCAATTTCTTACCTCTCCTATATTTGTTGATAATGAGGCTGCAATAAACATAACGAAAAAATCCGGTACATCACGCTAAAACTAAACATATAGAAATTCGTCATCACTTCATCCGAGATTGTTTCGAGAAGAAGTTGATATGAATAGACAAAATCCACAACGACGAACAAAAGGCAGATTTACATACCAAAGCTTTTGATAAAACTCGTTTTCAATATCTTTTAAACTTGAATGGTATGAAGCTGTTGTCGGAGGCGGAGAAAATACTTGGCGTTGATGAGAAAACCGAAGCAGAGGATGTTGAAAAGCAGACTGCTTTAGTTTGTCGTCTTTTTAGTTGTTTTTGTATTTTGGGGGGAGATAGTCATATTTTTAGAAAATACAAAAACAATAAAAAATGCAAAAATCCAAAAACATGAGACATATTCAAAATCTAAAAACAATAGAAAACCAAAAAGAGTTTGTGTAAAAAGAGGAAATGATAGTACATCAGCTAGACAGTTACGGTATGCTAAAGATATGTAATGTTGTAAAGCGTTAAACAGTCTCGCTGATGATATGCTGATAGGTTTTTACACACTTAGTAGACTTTTCGGGATATAAACATAAAATCACAACTTGCTTATTTCGTGGGGAACATCTCTCGGATATATAGGTAACCCCTGAAATTTTGTTTGAATGATTTTCTATTTCTGACATACTAGGTCTATGTACTTGATGATATCTGGGGTATTATACCAGGACTTCTGATTTTGCGGAAGCAATAGCCTAGTCCTCGTATAATACTCTGCACAACTTTAATCATTAAAGCCTCCCCTCAGCTTAAAAAATGATAATCATTGCAAAATGTGAATCATGTGCTGTTGAAGAAAAAGATCCCCAAACGGGACACACCAAAAGTCGAGCCACCATCTCTTTGTCTAAATGGAAGTTCTAACCTGAGCTCTCATGGCCTCGCACTACCCTTTACAGATATCATTATTGTACGTTCACCTGTAAGACTGAATATAGAGATCTGGATACGAGAGTATATTCTGAGGTGGGACACGAGTATAAGTTAAGTACTTAAAACATCTAAATCGTATCCTTAATAGTTGAAATTTGTGTGAAAATTTAAAAGGATCAGTATATCGGTAATCTAAGTGAAGTGTTTAATACTTAGTGTGAAAATTAAGCTCAACGGTACTTGTAACTTGTCGGCAGCTGATATGATCCTCTAACACGCTCACCAAAAATATGTTTGTAAATAGTCTGTTTACTTTTACTTTACTGTATTTCATTTCAGTTTAGCATGAAAACCCAAAAAGAGTTTAGTGTGTTTCAGTAAAAATTTCTTAAAATCCCAAAAAGATTTTATATTCTGCTTTAGTTTTTCGACAAACCAAAGTGGAAAGCTGATCTTCAGAATCTGAAAAGTGAAGTGAAGAAGGAAGTTTCTGGACTGATCAACATGGTTGGGAGCTAATCTTGAAAAGTTTGAGAATTTCATTGTTTAAACAAGTTCATTAAGTTGATACTTGTAATTTTTTTAGAAAAAGTATTTGAAAATGTTTGAATAAAATGTCAGTTGTTTCGTTTTGGGTCAACCAAGGTCATTAACTTGGACTTGGTAGGCAAAATTGAGTACCTAGGGTCATTAACTTAGACCTAGATACTTAAGTGGATTTCTAAAAACTGACCAAACCAGATAAAATTGGAAAATAAAAATTGAAAATTTGAAAATGTTGGAGAGTGGATCAGATGACAATCCGATCAGATGGCAATCCGATCGGATGGCCATCCGATAGGTGGTCTTTCTTATAAATAGGGGTCAAAGGGTTTCAGTCAACCTTTTCCAATCGAAGTGCCTCTCAACCCACACTCAAACACTCTCAACTATTCTTGATTGTTTTTCTCACACTCTTGCTTTCCAAAATTCATTGGATTGTTGGCACGCTCAACCTTCACAATGGGAAAGGTAAGATTTCTAACTTTCATCGTTAAATTTTGAAGATTTTGATGGTTCTAGAGGTGTCGGCGGCTGTTGAATGATGAAACTTAGATCTTGGCTTGTTTAGACTGTTTTGATTCAATCCAAACATAGGGTTTTGTAGATCGGCCTTAGATCTATAGATTTACCGTCTCAATTTGATCTAAAACATGTTAGATTTGAAGATTAGATGATAGAGGGTGTTCGGCAGTCGGTGCACTTAAAGTCAAATTAAACCCAAACGACTGAGTATTAGAGAAATCTGAACATAGGGTTTTGTAGATCGGCAAAAACTCTACGTAAAAATGTGTTCAGTTTTGTAAAATTGTTAGAAAATTTTTTGATGTTCATGATACATTCAAACTGTTCTTCATGTCACATGGATCGAAGTGCAATCCGATCGGATGGCAATCCGATCGAATGGCCATCCGATCCTATACACAACCTTTGTGTTTGAAATTTTTCTAAGTGTTGGGTTAATTTTCATGCTTCATCTATTAACAAGTTGTTTTGGATAGAATGGCAATCCAATCGGATGTCAATCTGATCGAAGTGCCATTCGATCCAAAACACATACTCATATGTTTGTCTAATCTATTGAGCTTATTTGTTTGTCATTTTTGATCGAATGGCAATCCGATCAGATGACCATCCGACCGGAGGGCCATCCGATCCAAAAACTCATTATTTCATAACTGTTCATCATTGTGCTTACCTGCCTTTGGAACGAATGGCAATCCGATCAGATGACCATCCGATCGGAGGGCCATCCGATCCAAATCACACATTCACTTGGTTGACTTGTCAAAGGTGCTGAATTGTTGTTCACTTTGAACGAATGACAATCTGATCGGATGGCCATCCAATCCAAATACACATTATGTTGACTGTTTTGATCTTGAAGGGTGATGTCTCATCCGATCGGATGGCCATCCGATCATCAGTACTGAGTAGTGTGTGTATGTAGTGTTTCCAGAGTTAGAATTTTTTTTGTTGTTTTTCAAAATTTTGTCACTTTTCACTTTATGTCTCGAAATTTGTGCAGACTCTAACGCTGATTATTCTTGCAGACAAAAGCATCTGACTGGCATCAAGCTCACAACATTTACTGTATTTTAGAAGAAAATTATGCGAATATGGAACCATTTTGAGATATGGCGAAGTTTTTAAGAGATAGTAGGATTGCCAAGGCACTGACTGATAAGACGAAGGTTTATGAATCACATGTTAGAATGTTCTAGAGGTCGGCGAGGTATGAAGAGAGTGAAAAGATGATATATTCAGTGGTACATAAGAAAGACGAGAATGATAAAGATATTGATGTTGAATTTAAATTTAATGTGGGAAACCTGAGAAGAGTATTGGACTTAGGAGATAGTGATGATGACCCTACTATTGTTCCAGAAAAGTTATGCAAGGGTTTATGGTTTAGAATGGGGGTTTCAGGACACGTAAATGATAAATATCTCAAGTCTAAGTTCTGTCGACCTTACAAATTTTTGGTTCATTGCGTGATACATGCTCTATCGCACAGAAAAGGAGCTTATGACGAGCCGTCAGATTACATCATGAATATTATCACATGTCTGGTGCTGAATAGGCCTTACAACATTTGACAAGTGTTGTTTGACCACATGGTGGATAATATCAGGGGTGAGAAGTACATAATGTACCCAAGGTTCATACAAATGTTGATAGATAATCAAGTGAGAGACCTTCCAAAGGATCCTGCTAATGAGTTAAATCTACATCACATGAAAAGTGAGACCTTAAGTAGATTGAATCAATATAAAGGTCGGAAGAAACACGAACCGGAGCCAAGAGTTAAGAGAATGATTTGTAAGATTGAAAATCCAGATTATGTAGCTCCTGAGAATGATGCTTGGAGGCACGAGAACAGCAATTCAGAGGATAAAACAGATAGTCTGAGTGGCATGCACGAAAAGAAGTTGAGGTATTGGTTTGTGAAAAATGGAAAGAGAAAGAGAACACCAAAGGTTTCTCCAGCAGTGACTGCACCCAAAGTGACCACACCGAAGATTGTTGTTAATGGTAAAGTTGAAAGGGGGAGTCACAAGAAAAGTTAGATTATTAAATGTTATATTATACTAATGAATGATCAATGCTTGTTTTGCAAGGCCTTCAAAGAAATCTCCACCAAGACTTGTGGATGAACCAGTGCTTGATCCAGCAGATGTTATTCAACAAGGCGTTGGTCTGATGAAAGAGACACTAGAAAGTTGTAAGACCCTTAGTCCATTTTATAAAATTATCAAATAAATTTCGATTATAATAGTGTATTTAAGATTAAACATACACTTAAAAATGCGAGTTTGTTAAAACATTTTAATAAATAAAACATTTCAACATTTTGTAAATATATTCGTCGTTTAAAACGCGACGATGAACTTAACGTGGAAGCTTGAATATTGAGTGTGTTCGGTTCTTTATCGAGCTTGATCGATCTCCGGTACTTAAATTACACATACAATCCATAAAACATGAATTTAATTAGTCATACATAGTTTAAAACGTGTTTAAACAAGTTCACAAGACCCAACAAATTAAATAAATAATTTCGCAAGACCAGTATACCGTCGCGTCGCGCAACGGCTCATGGCCCTTGCTGTCGCGTGGCGCGACGCCCCCTATTTTCCAGAATGATTGTTGCTGAATGCAGCAATTTCCAGCAATTCCAAACTTCACTAAAACGGACATAACTTTCTCTTTTGTGATCCGTTTTGCATCAAGTTTCTTCCTTCATGATCGTAATTAAATTCTCTATCCCATGGAGTTAAAATCCGACATCCGGATTAACAAAACTTGAGATTTTTAAGCCTTCGGCTTATTACCCTTTTATAAAGTTTTGACCCGTTCATGATTTTGTCAAATAAACCTGCATGTTTCTATCAGTTTTTCTCATGAACATTACATTATAATTATTTCATATTATACAGGGTCATAACCATGGGTTTTTATTCATCTTTAACCCGTTTATGCGTATATGCTTATTTTGACCCGTTAAGGGTATTTAAGCAAAATTTAAGCATAATTCACACCCATTCCTTACGTGTATTATATGTCCACATTCTCATATCAATTATTCTTCCACCATAACTATAATTATGGTGGATTTTAATGTGGTAACTATTCGTTTCGAGTTTTATCCCTCGGATTGCTATTTTACGGCAAAGACTCATATAGAGTCATTTGAGCCAAGATTTACCCCTTTCACTTTTTATAATTATTCAAAGTATTTACTTGATCATATAACTTGTTTTCAAACAACCCTTAAGGTTCGTTTGCTCGATTTAGCTTACGAGGGCGTTTTGGTCAACTTAAATCCGTTCTTTACGACAAAAGACTTTTAATGCCGTAACTGACCAAAATCCCACTTTTTAAACTAGGATCTTGTTTAAATAATCATTATGTTTTCAAAACACTATGAATATAATTTAAATCATTCGGTTTACCGAAAATATAACCAAATGTCCATTTTTAACTTATTTAGCCCTCACTGAGTTCTAAATGATGAATTGACCTATTATACATACCTGGCTCGGATCAATATATTGACCCGTTTCGATACCTTGCCTTAATAGCCGCTAAGTAATAGAAGTGTAAATATCCATTCGATATTTATTCCTATAATCATACAACTCGACAAACCATTAGTCGTTATTTTCAAAGGGTGATATTTTCACCTTTTGACCCATTTAGTCTAAGTGAACGAATTTATTGGCGAGATGATGTTTATTCCTATCTCATCTACATGACTCGCTCCGGTTTACACCGTACGGTCATTTTCCTTTATAAATCATTTATTTACTATTTTGACCCATTATAACTTACGCTATAAAGTGTCTTTCACAAACTAACGGTAATCGTCAACGAGTGATCGAATTACCATTTTACCTTTATTATTTGTATTAATTTACCTTATAAGCTAATTATTCAAAACTCGTTATTTATTAGTCCTTTCATGACTAAATAACCGTATTAGCTCTTTTTAACCATTAAACATGGTTTATCTTTATTGTCTTTTTGTTCCGAACTGCACATGTCGTGTCGGAACATCAGAATTCAAACAAGACTTTATATTATTCAGAACCTATAAATTCAATAGGTATTAAATAAATAGAGTGTAAGCTTTACTTACCTAGCATCCAGATTATGCTTTTCCTTCATTCTTGATTTGTTTGACCCGCTTCATTCCCAAGCTTCCACCTGGCTTGTTAAGTGTCAACTATCATTGAAATTTGTAAGATGGTTAGTCTAGTCATAATCATTAACGACTATTCCATCCTACGATCTTTATGTCGAAATTATCATTCGATCATATAAAAGGTCATTTTGACTTTAAAAAGTCAAACTGCCTATTAACATAATTAATTACACGAAGTAGCTTAACTACTCGTTTAATTAATTGTTCAATTATCCGGTAAGCATCATCTTTATGTTACCGTTTTAAACAAGTTCTGGTCATCATAATTCACTGAATTAATACACAATGATATTAAACATCCTTGAACATGAACCTATCATAAATTTTTATCATATCATACTAAGCTCATATCATAGTAAGTATGATTATATACTTAAACACACAATTTGTTCAAGTATTTCCTGATTACAATCATGTATGATGATTATAAACACAATTATATCATCAATTTCATCATATGATTAATACCCACTTATCCTAGTGTAGTAAATACATCAAATCATTCAATTTATAGCATCTTATGTATAATTTTCACTTAGGGTTTGATTCCTAAGCAATTATACATCATAATTCAGCCATAGCTTCTATAATTCATCCCTAATTCACAGATTATGAGATTTATCAAATTTCAAAACTTCAAGAATCACCAAAATTTTACATACCTTATGATCCCCTAGCTTGGGTGATCATTAATTCACGTTCGGTTGTGAATTTGGGCTTCGTTTAGATCTTTAATTTGATGATTTGCTTGGAATTAGGGTTTTGGCTCTTGGAGCCCTTCCCCTGTTTGATCTAGAACACACACTCTAAGTGTGTGTTTTGTTTTAAATTTCATTTTTATAATTAAACTTTCAAGTTTATCCGAATTTACCCCTCTTGTTTGGTTAGTTATTAAGTAGGGCACAACCTACTTATTTCTAACAATATTCCCACTTATTAACTAGGTTAAACATTCTTAGTTAAATTAGTGGGTTCGGGGAATCTATGACTCAGTTTATTTTAAGTCCCGTTAACTCCGGCTTCTATAAACTTTTTTTTTTCAAAAGCTTTCTTTCAGCTTTTAATTTAATAATAATAATAGGCTTATTTACTTAAAAATCCTAATATTCACCGCGTTACCTTCACCACTTTACGGTAATTTACCCGTCTTTTAGTATTAACGTGGTTTGATTTCCAAACCCATTTTCGGGGTGTTACAAAAGTTTCTTAAAGAAGAATGAAGAAGCTACAGCTGCAAAGGCTCAAGGCTCAAGTGTTGAAAAGGTTGCTGAATCTTCTGCAAAGCATGTTCAAGTAGAAAGTTTGAAAGAAAAGGATGCTGAAGGAGTTGCTCACACTGATTCAAGTGATGCTGATAGTGAATCAAGTGATACTGAGTCAGAAATTGATACGTCGAAGATTGGTGGTTGAAAGATAACTTTGAAAAAGAAGCCTCAGAAGAAGAAGAAGGATTCTGATGAAGAGGATTCCACTTATATTCCTACACCAGAAGAGTCAAAGAAACTTTGCAAGAAGCGCAAAGCTGTTCAAACTGGAGTTATTCCTAGGAATGTGAGAGCTAGAAAGAGGTCAGCTACAGTGCCTGAGATGCAAAGTGGCAAAGCTCCTGAGGTTCAAGCTCAAAGTACTCTAGAGGTTCAAGCAGAAAGTATTCCTGTAGTTGAAGCTCAAAATGTTAAACTTCCAGAAGTTCAAAGTGTTGAAAAAGCTTCAGGTTTTTCAACACTTTGAACTTCTGGAACGAGCCGAGCGGCTCGCGAGCTACTCGAGATCGGCTCGAGAAAAAGCTTGAAACGAGCCGAGCCTTATCGAGCCTGAGCCGAGCTTGAGCCTCAAAAAAATCTCATTTGTTTATCGAGCCCGAGCTCGAGCCTCGCATGTGAAGCTCGTTAGGCTCGTCGAGCCTTATCGAGCCTTAGTGTAAATGAGCCGAGTCAAGCCGAGCTTATTTAAACTTGTTTACAAGCTGACCTCGAACCTAAAAATAAGCTTATTTAGTAAACGAGCCCGAGCTTCACTTATCGAGCCCGCGAGCCTAAAAAATCTATTATTTATATTTGTTAGTGCATACATCTGTCGACTTCGTCTTGTATCGAGTCTTATACTAGATATGTTAGATCGAGTCACGTAGTTCATGAAAATAGAGTTTTAGAGTTGATTTCCCACGAAATGTTGATTTCCCACGAAATGAACATTGCACTTTCATGGAGAATCAGAATCTCTATAAATAGGCTAGTGACCATTTCATTTGGTGGAAAATCAGGATATTGTACCGAAGTGCTGCTGGTATTTCTTGTAACTGTAAACTCTGTCAATTCAATATACAAGAAGGTTAAAGTGATATTCAAGTTGTTTCGAGTCTATACGTATGTTTCCGCCTTTCGTATAGTCTAAGAACTCTTCTGAACGACTCGGTTGGGTCACAAATGGATCCTACAAGTGGTATCAGAGCATAGGAGGAAGAGATCCTGCCAGAACAGCCTGGTTTCATCACATTTTCTGATTTCTACACCTTCTTTTTCAAAATTAAAATTTTTTCACGGTTAAAATTGGCTCAAATTTTCACATATCACGCGTAATCATATTTTAACAAAGCCTTGTAATTTTCAGCATTAAAATCGATCTAAAAATTGATATTTTCGTAATTTCGCTTGAATTTCCGTTCGTAATGCTGATGTCATAGTGATTTCGCTTGAGTTTACACTTTGATTCCGCCTGAAAACGACATTCCGCTTGAGTTTACACTTTGATTCCGCCTGAAAACGACATTCCGCTTGAGTTTACACCTTGATTCCGCCTGAAAATGACATTCCGCTTGAGGTTACACCTTGATTCCGCCTGAAAACAACATTCCGCTTGAAAACACTGTTTAATAGTGATTCCGCTTGAATCATCTTTCGGGTGAAAAAGTCTATTTTGCATGAAATGAAACATTAAACAAGGTTGTCAGTAAGTTGGGAAAAGAAATGACATGTTTTGTCATTGGGAAGTGATCCATATCACGTGAATATTTGTTCCGGTCATAAACTGTCTCTAGCCTACATATCATGTGAACAATTGTCAGGTCCATTCATCAGCCAAATTGTTTTAAAAAAATATCAGCCCACTACATTTGAGGTCAAATTACCTTGTGTGGTGAATTAAAGGGTGTCAGTCTCTAACATATCAAGATGGCATGTGACCTGATCAAAGTTTGACAACAGACTATCAAAGTTTAATATTTTGATCAAAGCTTGTCGGCCATTAATGTTTGCATGTGAAGCCTTGTCGGCAATTTTTAAAGTCAATAGTGTAGCCCATGTGATGTTATATGTGTTCAAAGTTGGCAGAATACATTTGTTAGTTATAGGCCCAAGTTTCACCATCATTGACGGCCCAATCATAGTCTCTTAACATTTGAGAGTTGTCGGTCACATTCATTGTTACAAGATTCTTGGTCTAAATCATTCTAGGCCCATTCATTCAGAGATCTCACTTCAACAACATTGAAACGAGTCCACAAATCTTCGACACGAGTCCTAGATCGATTCAATCGTCACACACATTTCACATATTCAATTCGTTTAAACTGATCATTTGTTTTTGTGTCTCCAGGTATTTTACAAGGTGATACAGCTCGTTTGAGACAAGTATTTTTGAAACAAGAAAGTTTGTGTTTTGTGAACTTTGAAAATCCGAAACATGGACGAGGATTTTTACAACGCATTCGCTACCCCAGTAACCCCGATTAGTCTTGCACAGAATACGATGTTGGAAAATGAGACGGGCACGATGCAAAAGCCTCCTAAGCTCATAAACATCGAGGAGTATAAGGGTTGGGATGGATGGTTTGAGAATTTGGTACAAGCAAATTATCTAGATGCTTGGGAATGTGTGGAGACAAAATACATTCGACCGGCGAATGATGATGAAGAGGTTGTTCCAATTAAAGATCTAAGTGCTGATGCTAGAAAGAAATACAAAGATGAAAAAATGATGGTGAGTTTATTGCAACAAGCTGTGAAAGAAGACATCTTGGTGTTATTACAACATAATGGAACTTCCTACTCAATTTGGAAAGCATTAAGATCGAAGTTTCATGGAAGTCAAGAGATGGTTAAGAACAAGAAATCACTTTTGAAGAAAGAGTTCGATCTGTTTCGTGGGTTGAAGAATGAAAGCACAAGGCAAATTATCGAAAGATACTGCAATTTGCTAGCTAATATGAAGAGGTTGAGCATTGAGAAAGATAATGAAGAGTTGATCGAGAAGCTTGCTGATGCTTTGCCACACGAGATTTGGGGCACTTATCTCATGATGCTCAGAAACAAGAAAGGTTTTAGCAGTTTGACACTGAGCAAGTTCATTGAAAAGATTGAAGCTCAGGAGATGGAGCAGAGAAAGGTCTTAAGAATGAAAGATTTCAATGGAGAACAAGACATCGGACTTTACTACAAAGGTGGTGTGAGTGATAAATCCACCAACTTGTCACCGAAGATTCAAACAGCATTCAATGCAAAGAGTCCATCTAAAAGTTCGTCTAAAGGATCAAGCAGCAACACAAGTTTTTCATCATATCCATCTTTTTATCCAAACATTTCAGCAACAAAGAATGGAAAGAAGTTACAGTGCAACATTGTACTGAATCTGGAGAATGATGAGGATTATTCAGCAGAAATTTCCAAAAGTCACATGTCTTTGTTGGGAACTGTTTTGGAATCATATGGTAGTTTTGTGGCCGGTCGGATCGGGAATCCAATGTAACACCTGTGCCTCCACGGCCATCAAACAAATACGGTATCAATGAAATATTGTATTTCATACTTGGGACATGTACAAATATGTGTATCCTTTGCACATTATCAATTCTTGTTCGATTTCAAGCTTTAAATCGCTTTCTAGAAGGTTATACGCGCACTGATGCGTAAATATAACCCGTTTAATGCAACGAACGCTCCGGAATAGTGAAATAGGCTTAACATACCTTAAACAACCTTTACATAACTTAGAAATAAGTTTTGAAGGCTTTGGTATGTCAAAAACAAGTAAATTCACTTACAGGGACTAAACTTGACAAACTGCGATAGTATGCCAATTTGAGCTGTAATGAACATTCTGGAACATGACCATAATTTAAACACACCTTAAATATCCTTTACCTAGCTTAGAAATAAGTTTTGAGGGGTTCGGTGTGCTAAAATAAACTTTTGGGTCATTCAGGGACTAAAAGCGTCAAAAAGTGCACAAGTTTGCACTTTTGCGCATAACTCTCGTTCTGAATACATCCGAACATCCAAATATTTATGTAAGCACTAAAATATTTTATTTTAGTGTTTGGCATAAGAAAAATCCATTCGTCACGTTAGTTGGATCGTTTTTCGCGCTTGTGCGCATTCCGTCGTAATTAAGCAAACATCACGTTCGTACGACCAAACGAACCAACATCCGACATATTTTTGAGCATGTTTCATGTCCACAATGTTTAGGCATCATTTTAGGGCCTTAAAGTTGGCTTGACGGGCCTTAGAAGTGTCGGGAATGGCCTTAAACACGTGCAGGGACTGAAACTGTCAAAATGCAAACATAGTTCTGATCAGACAAGGCCAGGCGGCCCACCTGAGTTTGTGCATATCCTGACGCGGGCCGCGTCAGCCCTTCAGATCAGCAAAGGTCAAGTAACAGCTGATAACAGCCTTTTAAACACTCTCCAAAGGTCAAGTGCCACATGTTAATCTCCTATGGTGGCCAAAATTAGTTACCACAACATTTTGACAAGTGTACGAGCTAGATCATTCCCTCTTTTCCAAGAAACGACCCTAACGGTGAACCGAAAACTATAAATACCCACATACCCCAACTTCATTTCTCACTAGAATCTGATCAATTGTGCTCTAAGTTGAAACCTTTGTTTTATACCTGAGCTATTTTGATCTAGATTAGCATTCGGGGACCCTTCGTAAGTGTTCCTTCGTTCTTTTATTGCTTTTCGAGTCCGAAAGTCAAACTTTGTTTGACTTTCTGCATTGACCAGTTTATGGTCGATGCGAAGTTCGTTTGAACTTCATAACGTGAGCGTAATCACGATGGTTATAGTCCCTAGTGACTATACCTACTGATTACCACGTTATCTAGGCTCAGTGACGAGCCGTAGTTTCGGTCAGAATACGTATTCTTGCGTATTTTGTAACCAAACTACTTATGGGTATCAAAACCGTTTGTTTTGATACCAAACCTGTTTTCTAAACTTAGTTAAGCATGTTTTAGCATGCTTAGCTCGTCAGTTTTAGTTTAGTGCTTATATAGGGTCGTAAGGTAAGCGATCTAAACAATCGCTTATACTTTCGAACCCGACCCATTTGGTCGATCTTTAGGATCCGACCAAACACATTAGGTGACCATAGTGTATAGGAAATAACCTTCCGAGGTTATACCTTATGGTCGCTTCGTTTAAGTAGTTGTATGATAGGTAGTTTATATGCCTTAGGTAAATTACCAAAATACCCCTTTGATGCCAAAATTCATTTTAAACATGTGACATGTGTAACATAACTTTTGACATCTAAACTGATTTGACAACAATATTAGACATGTTAAGGCATATGTTACTTGTCATAGGACTAGTTAAGCGGTCCGAACGCGTTTTACGCGAACGACGCGTTAAAGTAGCATAAGCTACCTAAACGGGTCGTGACGGGTCGTAAGCACTAAGGTTAGGTTTCATTTAGTATGTAGGCTTTGTTAAACCATACTACATGAGTTCCCATACTCATTTGGTTTACGAGCCCTCATTCTATCCGATCTTCCGATCTAGGTCCGGTTTATTAACATAGTTACCTATATTAGGTGCCGTTTGATTCCGTGATTTAATTGTCTTACATTACATTTTATGCTATGTGTGCCCATTGTTTGCATACTTAGTACATCGTTTCACATCACATCACATGCTATGTATGCTCATTTGTTGCATACTTAGTACAGTTGTTTTCATCACATGCTTACATTTTGATATGATATTTGGATTGTTTTGATGGATCAATATACATTCATTAACACCGATCACGCCGTTCGTTAGTAGGTAGGGGTACCATAGGAATTGACAACTCCCGTTCCGGACATCCTGGGTAGGTGGGGATGAAAGGAATGACCGAATTCGATATACATAAGCACAGATAATCCTTTAATTTTTTTAAGGGTTTATCGCCACAGTCTCAAGGCTTGGATGTATGCATTCTCACAATACCGCATAGATATTTGTATCAGTATAGCATGCATTTCCACAAAACATAGCTTTGATTTAAACCATGTTTTACTTCAATACTTTGTTTTTATGCATATGGTTTAGTTGATATCTTTTCACTAGCCATACATATCATTTTGGGTTACACATTACATGACTTACATTTGACACATAAACATTATTGACATTGGTTACACATTACATGATTTACATTTGACACATAAACATTATTGACATTGGTTACACATTACATGATTTACATTTGACACATAAACATTATTGACATTGGTTACACATCACATGATTTACATTTGACACATAAACATTATTGACATTGGTTATACATTACATGACTTACATCTTGACAATAAACATTTTGACATATTATTCAATACGTTTGGCAATTGGCTTAAACATAGACATGTTACATTGTTGGTTTGGTTTGAGTAAGTGATTTAAGTAACGAGGCGTGTGTAATATGATACAAGCATGGTGGATACGCCGCTGGTACTTCCTATATATAAGTGATTGTATGGTATTACATATCTTAGCGTTATTTGAACCATTTCAATTTGGACATATAACATTTTATACAAATAACATACTTTTCACAATACATTGTTTTACAAACAACTTAAATTATACAAACTCATTTTTTATATGGTTATTCATTTAACCATACCTTATTCTCTTATTTATACATATCATCTGATCTTATCGTTTTTCAAAAGATTTACAAGACAAATCAAATTACAAGGTTCATGACTAAACATTTTCTTAAACAATAAGTCATGAATCCTATTTTCACAAAACCTATGTATCTCACAGGCATTTTTATGCTGACGTACCTATTTTCACATGTGTTTCAGGATATGATGCATAGGATTTATCAAGATACACTTAGGCGGACTTGGGCCTTAGCGACAATAAAAGATGCAAGACTAGTTATTTATGTTATGTTTCTTTGATTGTCAAGACATTGTAACTACTTTAATAATTAAAACAATATTTCAATTTCCATGTGTTATGAAACAATGATTCTGTTACAACACTCCCCGACGTTTTCCGCCACGTTTTGTTGTCCTACGTGGTCGGGGTGTGACAGAAAAGTTGGTATCAGAGCTCATGGTTATAGGGAATTAGGTTATTAGTAATACTTTGACCTAGTCTATAACCTTCCTAGGACCCTAACGCGAGTTTACTTGCGTTTAGTCATAAAACAATACTGTCACCTATCCTTAGGCGACAACCACAACAAGAACATAAATTTCAAAACCGCTTTGAAAACTAATCATCTGTTCTAGGATGATTGATTACTAGGTTTTGAACCCTCTATTGTAAGGTTTTGAACCCTCTGTTATAAGGTTTTGAACCCTCTAAGTTTTCAAATCTCGTCAAAGTTTGGGTCGTATAATGTGAACACGTGCAAACTGGAAGAGTGAATGCCTGTACCCTGGGTTTTCTGTCAAAGGCTAGAGTGTTCGTACAAATCCGCAGTATTGGACCAGTCACTCTTACCTGGGAACTCTTGGGGTGAGTGTTCACTTATAGGCGAGCATGTCTTCAATGATACATTAATATGATCCGTTCACTTTGATTAGTCACCATCTCATTTGTTTGCCTTAGGTAACAAACAAATGATCGCAAATTCTTATGCATTGCCATTCTGTATTGTTTATCCGATGACGTTTCACTTGTTTCTTCCTATGTCTTTCATTTTCTTCTAGAATGTCTCTCCATTACGATGACGCCCAGATATCCGAGCAGACTGCCAAATTTGCCCAGCGAATAGGCGAAGTAGTCCTGAAGACTGTCGAATTAGCTACTGCCATGTATCGTCTACAGAATGAAGCCACTCAAGAATCACCAAAGGAGACGGAAGCCAAGCCTTCACCAAAACCGAAGAAACGTAAAGCTTCAAAGAATCCCGCAACGGTTGCACCAAAATAGGCAAGACCTAGCCAAGTGACGGCACCACCAGCCAAGAAACCAATCAAGGAATCAAAGACCATGGATGAACGATCCCCTAAGAAGTCAAAAAAGCGAAAGGCTTCTCAGAACTTCGCCATGGTCGCTTACAATGGTAAAGCCGTCCCCAACCAACCAGCTCAACCCCCTGCTAGGAAGCCATACAATGGAACTGCACCCTTGTGCAACCAATGTAGCCTTCATCATCAGGCTAGCGTAAAGTGCCGCAAATGCCAAATTTGTGGACTTATAGGTCATACGGCAAGGGTCCGGGTGGCAACACCACCTGTTAAGAAGCAATACAAGGGAACAACACCAATATGCGACAAATGTAATGCACACCACTTAGCTCACCTATAGTGTCGTTTGTGTGCATCATGTGGGCGACTCGGTCACCTGGCAAATGCTTGTCGATTTACCCCAAACCAAAGTGGTCCAAACCAACCACAAGCCAATCCTGCTCAAGCTCGCTTTCCGCCTGGAACGTGCTACAACTGTGGCGAGACAAGCCATTTCAGGAACAAATGCCCAAAGCTTGCTAATGCAAATCCAACCCTTGGATGAGCATTCGGCTGAACAAAGGATGATGCTGTCTTATGCCTTTGTTTCTTTTGTTTTCGTGTATTGTGAAACAATATGTCTCGTTCATAAATAAAAGTTGTTGTTCGCAATTCTGATATACAAGTATAATTACATGTGTTTATGGCATTTCCCTATAATACCTGTATTAAGGAACTATGTTCCTTACAAACTACTCTTGTGATTCTCTCTTTCAAATGATCGCTCATGATTCCCTCGAAAATTTTAAGTACTCATTTCACTCTAAGAAACAAAGTACAGAAAATAAAGTGACATTATGAGTAATCATGCTTCTGCACATCAGTGCCTCTGAATCCTTGGTTAGATAACTAAGGGTATTTTCAAAACTCATACCCATTACGTTTTGATTTTTCAACATACACAGTACAAGTATTTCAAAAAAAAAAAAAAAACAATCTTCATGATCTCAAAACATTTCATATAGTTTGAAAACAATTTTTTTTTAAATGCATTGTCTATGTTATTTCAAAAAAAAAAAACATTGGCTATGTTTTCAAAAACAACCTTCAAAATTTCAAAATGTTTCATATAGTCTGAAGACAATATCAACACAGTACATTTTCTTATCAAGTGCATAATTTCGAAAAGCATCATTCATGTCTTTCAAAAACCTTGTACATAATTTCAAAATTTATCTCGCACGATTTTAAAACATTTTTGTAAATATATCTACCTAATACACCTACTTCATGATTTCAAAAGTATTATATATAAGGTTTCAAAAACGTTAAACACATTTTTCTTAAAAGAACCCTATGCATAGTTTTCAAAAATAATTTCCTCATACATTGACTTAACCTTCAAATTCTGCTTCATATGTCGCCTTGACATATCAAGCATCTCAACTTCATAAGCATTCTTACTTCATGTTTTGACATAAGCACATCCAGTGCAAGGTTTCAAAACATCTCCAACTTCTAAAATCCATATGGGATCTTTTTATCTTCACAATTAGATCCTTGTGGATAATTGTCATACAAATCAGAGTCCTTAATTGGATTCCTTATGTACCTTAATTCGAACATTTCGGTTCCTAATAATCGAAATCGAATTTTCTTTTTGAATCTTTCTATCTTTATAGTTAGATTCTTGATAACGTTTAAAGTACCAAATGAAATCCACGAAATGGATTCCTAGTATGCTTTAAATGCATGTACGCAATTAACAAGACAAATTAACAAACAATTTTGTGGTTATGTGACTATGTGTTTATTCATCTTATGTTTTCTTTTATACATTTTGTGTTTGTATACTCTGGATATTCGTTATCCAAATCCTCGTAGAATTTTTCATATCTTCATATGAGGGATTCGTAGTAGGATATTCAAAAAGGTACTACCTTAATTCCTTAATGGGCTTCTATGTAATAGTTAAGACCCTTGGATTATATAGTACCACTCCATGATTCATAAGAGGCCCTTTTAGTGGTCTAGTCAAAAAGATTGATTCAAAAATCTGGTTAAGAATGACATGTGATGATATAAGCTGAAAAGACTCCTTGGTTGTCTATTAAAATCATTTATTGATTTAATAAAAGGGACCCTATGGTGGTCTAGTCACACTCATCACATGTTTGTTCATTGGTTTTCCTCTACACATTATAAAATAGACTGTGTGAACTATGCAAGGAATTGTCTAATTATGGACGCGTACATAATTATGAGATTCAGTGCACGGTAACCACAGTAAGATTTATTATGTGTAAGAACCGATAGTGACAACAATAACAAAATGAGAACGATGTAATGGAGGTACGGTGGACGCACCAATGACGCTTCATATACTTGTATATAAGTATCCCTCTTACATTACAAGCATGATGTTATTAAGGTTACTAGAATTTCAGAACCCTAACCAATGTTGTTCGATCTTTTCAACTTCATGTTTTAAACTCTCACAAGTTTCCTCTAAATAAAATTTCGGGACGAAATTTCCTAAAGTAGGGGAGACTGTAACACCTGTGCCTCCACGGCCATCAAACAAATACGGTATCAATGAAATATTGTATTTCATACTTGGTACATGTACAAATATGTGTATCCTTTGCACATTATCAATTCTTGTTCGATTTCAAGCTTTAAATCGCTTTCTAGAAGGTTATACGCGCACTGATGCGTAAATATAACCCGTTTAATGCAACAAACACTCCGGAATAGTGAAATAGGCTTAACATACCTTAAACAACCTTTACATAACTTAGAAATAAGTTTTGAAGGCTTTGGTATGTCAAAAACAAGTAAATTCACTTACAGGGACTAAACTTGACAAACTGCGAAAGTATGCCAATTTGAGCTGTAACGAACATTCTGGAACATGACCATAAGTTAAACACACCTTAAATATCCTTTACCTAGCTTAGAAATAAGTTTTGAGGGGTTCGGTGTGCTAAAATAAACTTTTGGGTCATTCAGGGACTAAAAGCGTCAAAAAGTGCACAAGTTTGCACTTTTGCGCATAACTCTCGTTCTGAATACATCCGGACATCCAAAAATTTATGTAAGCACTAAAATATTTTATTTTAGTGTTTGGCATAAGAAAAATCCATTCGTCACGTCAGTTGGATCGTTTTTCGCGCTTGTGCGCATTCCGTCGTAATTAAGCAAACATCGCGTTCGTACGACCAAACGAACCAACATCCGACATATTTTTGAGCATGTTTCATGTCCACAATGTTTAGGCATCATTTTAGGGCCTTAAAGTTGGCTTGACGGGCCTTAGAAGTGTCGGGAATGGCCTTAAACACGTGCAGGGACTGAAACTGTCAAAATGCAAACATAGTTCTGATCAGACAAGGCCAGGCGGCCCGCCTGAGTTTGTGCATATCCTGACGCGGGACGCGTCAGCCCTTCAGATCAGCAAAGGTCAAGTAACAGCTGATAACAGCCTTTTAAACACTCTCCAAAGGTCAAGTGCCACATGTTAATCTCCTATGGTGGCCAAAATTAGTTACCACAACATTTTGACAAGTGTACGGGCTAGATCATTCCCTCTTTTCCAAGAAACGATCCTAACGGTGAACCGAAAACTATAAATACCCACATACCCCAACTTCATTTCTCACTAGAATCTGATCAATTGTGCTCTAAGTTGAAACCTTTGTTTCATACCTAAGCTATTTTGATCTAGATTAGCATTCGGGGACCCTTCGTAAGTGTTCCTTCGTTCTTTTATTGCTTTTCGAGTCCGAAAGTCAAACTTTGTTTGACTTTCTGCATTGACCAGTTTATGGTCGATGCGAAGTTCATTTGAACTTCATCACGTGAGCGTAATCACGATGGTTATAGTCCCTAGTGACTATACCTACTGATTACCACGTTATCTAGGCTCAGTGACGAGCCGTAGTTTCGGTCAGAATACGTATTCTTGCGTATTTTGTAACCAAACTACTTATGGGTATCAAAACCGTTTGTTTTGATACCAAACCTGTTTTCTAAACTTAGTTAAGCATGTTTTAGCATGCTTAGCTCGTCAGTTTTAGTTTAGTGCTTATATAGGGTCGTAAGGTAAGCGATCTAAACAATCGCTTATACTTTCGAACCCGACCCATTTGGTCGATCTTTAGGATCCGACCAAACACATTAGGTGACCATAGTGTATAGGAAATAACCTTCCGAGGTTATACCTTATGGTCGCTTCGTTTAAGTAGTTGTATGATAGGTAGTTTATATGCCTTAGGTAAATTACCAAAATACCCCTTTGATGCCAAAATTCATTTTAAACATGTGTAACATAACTTTTGACATCTAAACTGATTTGACAACAATATTAGACATGTTAAGGCATATGTTACTTGTCATAGGACTAGTTAAGCGGTCCGAACGCGTTTTACGCGAACGACGCGTTAAAGTAGCATAAGCTACCTAAACGGGTCGTGACGGGTCGTAAGCACTAAGGTTAGGTTTCATTTAGTATGTAGGCTTTGTTAAACCATACTACATGAGTTCCCATACTCATTTGGTTTACGAGCCCTCATTCTATCCGATCTTCCGATCTAGGTCCGGTTTATTAACATAGTTACCTATATTAGGTGCCATTTGATTCCGTGATCTCTAGCATTGCTTGGTGGTTATCTTAGGACTTCTGAGCAATCTCAAGTGAGTACATAGACCCCTCTTTTACTGTTTTCCAAACATTTTGGGGTGGAACACATGTGCCTACTTGTTACTTTCGTGCTTTCCATGTTTTCACATCATATACTTGCTATGTTCATGAGTACATTTATAGTACATGATTTCATTGTCTTACATTACATTTTATGCTATGTGTGCCCATTGTTTGCATACTTAGTACATCGTTTCACATCACATCACATGCTATGTATGTTCATTTGTTGCATACTTAGTACAGTTGTTTTCATCACATGCTTACATTTTGATATGATATTTGGATTGTTTTGATGGATCAATTTGCATTCATTAACACCGATCACGCCGTTCGTTAGTAGGTAGTGGTACCATAGGAATTGACAACTCCCGTTCCAGACATCCTGGGTAGGTGGGGATGAAAGGAATGACCGAATTCGATATACATAAGCACAGATAATCCTTTAATTTGTTTAAGGGTTTATCACCACAGTCTCAAGGCTTGGATGTATGCATTCTCACAATACCGCATAGATATTTGTATCAGTATAGCATGCATTTCCACAAAACATAGCTTTGATTTAAACCATGTTTTACTTCAATACTT
>JARYGA010044604.1:0-37266 GCA_030545235.1 Helianthus tuberosus
AAGTTAGACCTTTCTAGCTTTTGCAAAGTTAGAATATGAATTTATATGTCGCATCACAGTTGACATGATTTTGTGATTTCAGTTTGAGAAAGACAGGTTACTGCTTAAAATTGAATCTGCACATGATGGCAAACCATGGGATAAGATAGACTGTGACTCGAATAAGGTTAAATAAGTTTTTTTTTTCTTTTCAGATTTCTTTGATGTTATGAATCACTAAAATCAATATAAGATTCCTAACCACGTAAAATGTTTCAGGTTCTTGGCTATTATCAATCGAAAAACCGGCCTCGAGAATCACGTTCTATAGCGTAAAAGCTTGATTTAGAATCCGTTAGACCGCATCCTTCAATCCCTCTTGAGGAGTATCGGTAAGTTTATATCATTATATATGTATCCGTTCTTTGTATTTTCTATTGATTTATGATTTCGTGCTAACATCTCGAGTGTTTTCAGGTTACAAATCGCAGTGCTTCCTACTGTTTCAGCCATCAATCTGGCTGACTTGAGCACTTGATGAAGGTACATTCTTCGTCTTCTTTACAATGATTATCGTGAATTAGAAATGGCAAAGTGGTGGGTCGGGTGATGGGTCAATTTAACCTAACCGAAAGTTGTAAGTTTTTGGACGTTGGATTGATTATTTGGTCGATGGGTTGAAAAGAGCTGTTTTTTTAGAGGAAGGGGTAACTCAGGTTTAGATGCGAGTTCAGAGCATAGTGAGAGCACCGCTAGAGATATTTTGATATTCTTTTACCAGTTGGATTTGGCAACGCGAGTACAGGTTTTCACATGCTTTATTCATTGTATGTGTGGCAGTTAGGGTGGGTCAGTAGTTTGGGTAACGAGTCAAATTTACGTGTTGTGTATCGGGTCTCTCTCTCTCTTTGAATGATGAAAATCATACCCCTACTGATACAGAAACAGAACTAACATTAAAAGATGGTAGCCAGGAGTTACCAGATCGGGCAATCAGTATAACGAGCATTTTATGGGTTCCAGTTCGTGCTACTAATGATGTATTAGAAAGAGGAACATCTGTAGGTTCCAGTTCGTGCTACTATGATTACTGAAGGTAATTTTTTATTTTTTTTCTTACCTTTAATACTACTCATCTACAAAGAAATTGATTTTTTTTCTTGATTTTACATATTTTAATCATATTTTACTTTATTACTTAACTAAAATGGAGACGTGTCAAACCAGTTAAAGTTGTCCATTGCGTAGTCAAGTGTTTGCGATTTCTTAAAGGGTGCTACTTTCTACACCCTCCTATTTACTTTTTTCACCCCCCTTCTCTCACATACTTACAGGTGGGGCCTGCGTGGGACCGACAGTTTTCCTCTCACAAGGGGGTATAATCAGGAAGGAGGGGGGTGTGTATAGAATGAGCCTTCTTGAATAGCCTTATGTGAAAATTGGGTTATTCTATTATATATAATACTTAATATATCAATTACTAATGAAATTCAAGAAAAGGACTTAAGGTTTGCAGGTCAAACCTACCCGATCCATTTGAACCCTTTAAAATTTTACTCTTTTGATTCATTTGCAGGGCGGAAAATCCTCATACTTCAGTTATAGAGTCTTAAGGAAACAACCCACAATGGTTGAAATCTTGCCGAGTGTTGATGTTGTGAAAGAAGAACTCTTTGGTCTTGTCCTATATGTGTTGATATGCACTGTCAGTTTTGGAGCAATTTAATCTGTAAATGCAATCATATATTTAATATATTACATGTTGTCGTTATACAGATTTTTGAAGTGGCTCTTGAAATAGAGAGATGTGGTTTTTTTTCTATTTACGAAGCTTGTTGTCGTCATACAGATTAATGACAACCATATCTATTTATGAAGCATCAGTACCACAGGTAAGCCTTTTTATTCTTACATAAGTCTAATTTGAAGCCTTACTTGTTAATAGTATTTTGGGTCTTTTTTGGTTTTCAAACTCAAGAATTTGAATTTTTATAAACATTACATTTGTGGAAGTATGAAGCAACAAATCTTGGTAAATGAATCCATTTATCACCTTTTTGTTACTACAGTCAATATGAATAATGGTCGATTTAATTGGTTTTTATTAGCTTAGAGAATACAAAACTAAATGGCAAAGTGGTAAGAAATTTGAAATAATGTTATACCAACAGTGTCTGATTTTAGGAAATAAGCATTGGGGAAAATGGTTTAAAGCAGTCCTTTTATTGCAAAAATGGCACTATAAGACTAAGTTGACCTTTTGGTGATTTTTTTTAATGTTTGGTGGACTTTGAATTAGGGTGACCTAAAAACTAAACATTATTCTCTTTGGAATGCATAGCCTGAAGTATCTAAATTTCGCTGAGGGTGGCTGTTAGTTTAATATGATGCCTTAAAATCCATTGTCGCGTATAAGTGGTACAAGGAGTGGGAAGTGAGTTGTGTAATGGCGCGAGTGGGTAAAATCTTTTGGTATGGGCCAGGTTGAGCCGCAAACATTTTTTAGTCCATTTGTAACTGGTGTTAAACATGATAACACTAAGTGGAATATCACAATAGCATATTTGAGGTGGTTTCGCCTCCTTTGGATATTCTTGACTGTGAAGACCACTGGTGGCCACAACCATTGACGCTGCAATAGGACTAAACTGAATTGACTCGATAAAATTATTTTAGTTTGTGCTCATGAATAATATTTAATTGGTTCAGTTGGATGAGATTGCATATTTCTCTCACCTTATTTCCCTCTCAATTAAATATCCATGCATACTTCCATGATCATTTACAGCCGTGTAATTTTTGGCTGCCATTTATTATGTTCCCATTTTTGTATTTCTTGGATTGCCTATTTAGGCCTGTATCTATTCTCTTTCACAGCAAGAAGAACATTTCACAATGTAGTCCTAAATCCTTTCTTCTCTCCATGAGTTTCATATATACACGTTACAATTATTGTGATTGTTTATGAAATTTTACAGTTTGGACAAAGGCAAGAGAAGCTACTGGATTAAAGGCCAGCTTGACTACATTAATATGTAAAGTGCGATGTATGCAGTACCTGGAATTTTAATGGATGATTTTCTGTAGACACATTAGGGTGTACGGGGCACCATGCGGGGAGTGGTGCGGTGACCCAAGTCCCCGAGCGGGAACACCGCCGCCATCGCGGGGAGGCAATTCGGGGAGGGGGATCGGTGTGTATTCACCGCACAACCAAACTGATGTGTTGAATGATCAACCATTACATATATTTGTACTTATCTTGCAAATTCGACATGTGACAAAAATTGTGCCAGCAAAAGTTACATGGTTAAAATAAAGTGAAAATTCATTTACTACCTGATCCCATTAATCTCTTGGTGGTTAAAATAAAGTTAAAATTCATTTACTACCTGATCCCATTAATCTCTAAATGAATAGGAACCTTATAAATTTTCAATATCAAGTTAAGATTGTAATTTTTATAGTTAATATTGAGATTGAGATATATAATTGTAATCTCTTACTTAATTATAAGTGTAATAATTTAGGTTTAGTTTTGAGGGAAGTGAGCTTACATGTTTCTTGGCAAGTTTATAACACCGTGATGTTTACATGCTAAAATATGCTCCTGGTGTAGTAACTTCAATTTACATTTTGTAATGATTCATAGAACCAAGTACGTTGAACTTTAACTTCTAAGACTCTTGAAGGTCTGTGATGCGATCGTCCTGTAACACGTATGGACCGGACAAAACCTAAGGAGCTTAACGGACCGAACTAAGCTGTATTCTTTTGGTTCCGGGTTTGGTGATGAATTTCTCAATGGCATCCACAACGATGGAAGTGTGAACCAAATAAGTACATTGTTAGGTGTTCTTAATCACCAACAAACATATGAAATTTTCAAGCTTTAGAGTACCGCATTGTAATTTGTTGCCGCCGCATCGCGCGGGTTCCGGCTAGTATAATATACATATATATATATAAATATTTACATATGTCTAATAAAACACACACACCAGACACACACCTGCACACACCTTCTATCTCATCTTTACACACTCTTCTCTCTATCTATAAACACCACCACGCACAACCACCATCCCCACCACTGCCCCACCATCATCCCCACCACACCACAAAAAAAAGAAAAAAAAAACATGCCATCTCCTTTCTCTCTCATCTCTCTCTTTCCATCAACACCCACCTCCTCCATAACCACCACTACACAGCCACCATCACCATCAACCCCCACTTCTGGCCAAATCTTTACAACCGTATCAACACAACCACACATAATATCCATACACTATGAACATCAATGAAAATTTGAGGGATTTCATGAACCAGAAACCCTAGAATTGAGGGATTTCACGAACCAGAAAAATTGAGGGATTTCACGAACTAGAAAAATTGAGGGATTTCACAACTGTATAAACACCAACTTGCAAAGGCCATGAAAACGCATCAAACACTACACAGATGCAGATTAAATCAAGAAAACAAAAATACCCTTTTGTGGTTACAGTTTAAGGAGCATGAAATTTATGGGGATTGGTGAGTGTACCTGTGTTTACGGATGAAATTGAAGTGGTAGAGAGTGTGACGGAAGGAGATAAAGGTTTTGTAGAGAGATGATGATAGGAAGAAGAGAGGGTTTTGAGCATGAAACAATAATCAAAGAAGCATGAGTGCAGCAGGTGGGACTGCAGATTTCTTCTACAGAGAAGCTCAGCGCCTCGGTTATGTTGCCCGTTTTGCCTTCAAGGGAATCTTCAACGTGTTTATGACCTTTATTTCTAACAATTTGTGATAAGAGTTATTATAATAATATCATTGATTTCAACCATCTCCCCTCCCTATAACAACCATCTCTTGCCATCGACGACCGGTCGGAACCAGTCACCGTGCCTGTCCCTAAACCTTCACACTCACACTAAAAACACCTTAAAAACCACCACCGGCGTCACCTCCGTTCCCAACAGTCAACCGCCATCAACATCTCTCACACTCTCACCCCCCCCCCCGCCTTCTCTCTCTCGGTCAACAGATTCTTCGGTCCGCGTTGTTTGAAACGTGGTTGCAGGTTCCGATTTATTTCCACCGGTGGCTGAAAGGATTCCGGCGGAATTGACGAGTCCATGTTTCGGATACGTCAGGTGTTTTCTTTCCTTCACAAATAATTAGACCATGTGTAGTGGTAGTGGGTTATAATGCCCCCACCATGGGACATTATCCGACACGTGGCGTCCTAGTCAGCAATGGGGCATTATAGCAAAAGTGGCGTAGTGGGGCATTATGCCAATAACCCCCCATTCAAGCATTTCTCAATTTTTTTTTAAAAAAACTTAAATACTTCATTAAATAAAAAAAAATACAATACTAGAAATAAAAAAATTAAAATCCGATGAAATTAAAAAAAAAAAAAAAACACTAGTTTTCATCTTCGCTTTCTTCACCCTCGCCAACTTCGTCTTCCTCGTCCTCCGTTTCTTCCTCTCCCTCAGGTGGTACATACCGAACCGACCATGCGTGGTGTAACAAATCAACCATTAACTGGGAATGGTACGGTTCGTAACGCAACTCTCGCGCATTACTCACTCTTTCTTCCATTGACGCCTGTGGATGCTCCTCTTGAACGACTTCTGGCACATAATTCTGGCATATCGCCTTTCCTTCGTCTTCCAAGATCATGTTGTGCATGATTATACACGCGTACATAGCATCTCTCATTTTTTGCTTGCTCCATGCACGACAAGGATTTCTCAAATATTGCCAGCGTTGTTTAAGAACCCCAAAGCATCTCTCAATGTCTTTTCGTGAAGACTCTTGAACCTTTTTAAAGTATGCTCTTTTTTCATCAAAAGGATCACTATACGTCTTCACGAAAATTGAATACCTAGGATAAATTCCGTCGCTCAAATAATATCCATGAGGGTAGTAGTTTCCATTTGCGTAAAACGACGCTTTTGGAGCTTTGCCAGAAATCCACTCCTCTAACAACGGAGATTGTTCAAAAACATTGATATCATTGCATGACCCGACCACGCCAAAGTAAGCCGACCAAACCCAAAGGTCCTGTGAAGCAACCGCCTGAAGAATAACAGTGGGTCCTTTTTGGTCACCACGTGTGTGTTGGCCTCGCCATGCAGTCGGGCAGTTATCCCAACGCCAATGCATGCAATCTATGCTCCCGATCATACCAGGCAAACCATGCTCAGCATTATGAACCTCGTAGATCTTTTGAAGGTCGTCCCATGTGGGCGTTCTAAGATAACGCGCACCGTACACATCAATTATACCTTTATAAAAAAATATAGACAAACATAAGCTTCAAAAAAAAAAAAATTGTAAACATACTCGTCGTTTTTAAAAAATAAAAATAAAAGTAAAGTAAAAGAATTGTACCGCGACAAAAATGTTCCAAGCTGTCTCGTGTTGTTTTCTCCGCCATTTTTAGATACTCGTCGTTGATGTCGGTAGTGTTACCATAAGCAAGGATTCGTAACGCCGACGTACACTTTTGGATACCGGTAAATCCAAGTTCCCCTCTCGCATCCGGTTTTTGTTTAAAATAATCGTAGTTGGCTTCCAAGTCGTCGACTATGCGTAGAAACAACCGCTTACTCATTCGGAAACGACGCCTAAACATTTCGGTCGAAAATGTCGGCGCCTCATCAAAATAATCTTTCATCAAACGATCGTGTGCCGCGCGTCGGTCTCTTTCAATATAACCTCTTTTATTTTTTTCTGCTTGGGGCCGACTAGAATGCTTGACATATCTCACCGCTAGTTGACATGCACTCGTAACCGCCTCTTGCTCAAGCTCCTCATCGGTCGAACCATCGCCATCCGCAAAATACTCGTTGTAGTAAAAATTTACCATGGATGAAGAACTAGGAGAATCCATCAAGGTTTTTTAAAAAAATGGTTGAATTTTTTAGAGAGGTTTTGAGATTGTTTTTGTTAAAAATGAATGAGTTTTGGTTGTTTATATATATATATATATATATATATATATATATATAATAGGTTTAAAAAAAATTTAAAGCAACTAGCCGTTTGATTGGTTGGTTCAAGATTGAAGAGCGTTTTAATTTAAACGCCGGAGGCATTTTTTTTCGAAAATCACCCCCTATAACGCCTACCGTAATGGTAGGCGGGGCGTTATAGGGCGTTATAATGCAAAATTTTTTAAAAAAAAAGCCCCAGTACGGTAGGTCTTAGTATATTATTGGTATTATTTGAAATTCCAAATTCCAAAACCATATACATATCAGCATATCTTAACATAATATATTTGAACATTAACATAATATATATTTTAACATAGTGTGTGACTTTATATTTTTGCCCTTAATAATAAAAATAAAAAGAGTTGGTAGTTTTGCCCTTTGTGTACTCAGTGTTGCCCGTTGTTTGTTACTTGTGGTTAGTTGTTAGTTGTAAGCATAGACAATAGAAACCATGACTTTTACTTGAGATCATGTCCAAGGACGAGAGATGCAGGTAAGGGTAAAGTTAGAAGCTGTAGTTTACGTGTGGCGTCTTGGAACGTAGGAACTCTTAGTAGTAAATTGTTGGAAGTGATAGACGCACTTAAAAGACGTAGGGTACATATAGCGTGCCTTCAGGAGACTAGGTGGAAAGGACATAGAGCAGAAGAGCGCAATGGGTACAAGTTGTTATATTCTGGGTCGGATGGGGCCAAGAACGAAGTAGGATTCTTGGTGTCTATAAAATTGCATAAGAATGTAATTGAGGTGATACAACACAACGATAGAATTATGGTGTTAAAGTTAGTATTAAGTGAGCAAGTAGTGACAGTGGTATGCGCATATGCACCGCAAGTAGGACTAGGAGACCAAGTGAAAAGAGAGTTCTGGGATTGTTTAGATGTAGTAGTAGTAAGGGCCATACCTAGGTAGGAGAAAATTTTTATAGGAGGAGATTTTAATGGACACATTGGTAAGGAAAGTGATGGCTTTGAATTGGTGCATGGGGGTTTTGGTTTTGGTGATAGGAATGACCCTGGTAGAGACCTTCTAGACTTTGCGGCAGCTCACGGCCTAGGTATTATAAACTCGTTCTTTAGGAAGAGAGAATCTCATTTGATCACTTTTAGTAGCGGAGGACGTAACACTCAAATCGACTATCTTTTGATGAGGCAGGATGATCGACGTATGTGGATGGACTGCAAGGTTATACCAAGGGAGACTGCAGCGGCTCAACATCATTTGCTAGTAGCAGATATAGCCCTAAAAGTAAGGATAACTGAGGGGGGAAAGGAAAACCAGACCTAGGATCCGTTGGGGAAACTTGAAGGGAGAAAAAAGTTTGATGTTTAGAGATAAAGTTAACTCGGTGACATCGATGCAACTAGGTGACGACGCAAACCGGATCTGGGAGGCTATGGCGACTACGATCACTATAGTGGCGAATAATACGCTAGGGGTCACAACAGGGAAGACTGGTGGTCATAAGGAGTCCTGGTGGTGGAATGAAGACGTGCATACCAAAATAAAGGATAAGCAACAGAGTTTTAGAGAGCTTTTGAGGTGCACAGATGAGGAGGAGCGGCTGAGGGTAAGGGAGATATACAAGAAGGCAAAAAGGGAAGCGAAAAAGGCGGTGACCGATGCAAAAAACACAGCCTATAAACTAATGTACGAACGTTTGGAAAGTAAAGAGGGGGAGCATGATATGTTCAAGATTTCTAAAGCTAGGGTGCGAAGAAGACAAGATCTAGGAGTAGTAAAGTTTATCAAAGGAGAGGATGGACGTGTTTTAGTCAAGGCACATGACATTAAGTTGAGATGGCAAACCTACTTCCACAATCTTTTCAACCATGGTAGGGCATACCAACAAGATAGCAGCAGTCCCAGGATTCAAAGGCGACAACAGAATAATGGCTACTGCGGGAGGATCACACATGACGAGGTGAGGATGGCACTTATGAAGATGGGAAGAGGAAAGGCAGTGGGTTTGGACAACATACCGATTGAGGTGTGGAAGTGTTTGCGGGAAGAAGGAGTCCGATGGTTAACACTTTTGTTCAATTGTATTTTCAAGACTGGAAAAATGCCAGATCAGTGGAGGAGTAGCATCGTGGTGCCTTTATACAAGAATAAAGGAGACGCTCAATGTTGTGGGAACTACAGAGGAATCAAATTGCTAAGTCACACTATGAAGCTCTGGGAGAGGGTAATTGAAACTAGAATTAGAAGAGAAACCCAGGTTTCAGTAAACCAATTTGGATTCATGAAAGGGAGGTCAACCACAGAAGCGATTCATATTCTAAGGAGGTTGATGGAAAAATATAGAGCGAAGAAGCAAGATTTACATATGGTGTTTATCGACCTAGAAAAGGCATATGACACTGTCCCATGACAACTGATTTGGGATAGTTTGGAGCGTCGAGGGCTACCAGGGAAATATATAGACATAATTAAGGATACATACGATAGAACGGAAACTAGTGTCCGCGCGCCTGTAGGAGATTCAAACTTCTTTCCTGTCGAGGTAGGACTCCACCAGAGGTCTGCGTTGAGCCCTTTTCTTTTTGTGGTTGTCCTGGATGAGTTGTCCAAGTTGATTCAGAAGACTGTTCTGTGGTGCATGCTTTTTGCAGACGATATTGTGTTGATTGCAGAGACTAAACAGTGTCTGAACGCGAGGGTAGAGGAGTGGAGAGTAGCCTTAGAGAGCAAGGGCCTAAGGATTAGTCGATTTAAGACTGAGTATCTACACTGTGATTTCAGTGGTGTAGCCGATGACGATGACACCCAAATCACCATTGATGATCAATTGGTCCCGCAGGTAACTAGGTTTAAGTATCTGGGGTCGTTTGTACAAAGAGATGGTGACATAGATAGTGATGTAACCCATCGCATACAGGCTGGCTGGTGTAGATGGAGGGCAGCCAGTGGGGTATTGTGCGATAGGAGGTTCCCAACTAAATTAAAGGGGAAATTTTACAGGGTAGCAGTCAGACCCGCTATGCTATATGGAACAGACTGTTGGGCTATCAAGAAGACACAAGTGCGCAAGATGGAGGTAGCAGAGATGAGGATGCTGAGGTGGATGTGTGGACACACGAGGTTAGACCGGATAAGAAATGAGGTTTTTAGGGAAAGATTAGGAGTGGCTAGTATATCGGAGAAGATTAAGGAGGGGAGATTGAGATGGTTTGGGCATGTGAAGCGGAGGGAAACGACGGCACCAGTTAGAGTAGTGGAAACTCTTACTGTCGAGGGGAGGAGAGGAAGAGGCAGACCCAAACTGACATGGGATTAGCAGATTAGGCATGATTTAGTAGAGTTGCATCTTTCTGAGGACATGGTCCAAGATAGGACTGCGTGGAGGCATATGATTAGGGTTAAGGACTTCTAGAAGATACTACAGTAAGGTCTTAGGTGTATTTTAAGGAGGTAGGATTTTCCTAGTCTTTAAGGGACTTTTTCGGTGATTGCCTTCTTGTGTTTATGCCCAAATGATGTGGTATGCATGCTATTATACATGATTTACATTATATTGTGTCAACTCGGATCAATTTCTTGGTATGGGGACTTCTTATTTGTATATTCTTTTACTTGGTGTGTTGGTTTGTTGTGCGTTTTCGAGCCGAGGGTCTCTCTGGAAGCAGCCTCTCTATTCCTATGGATAGAGGCAAGGTCTGCCTACATCCCACCCTCCCCAGACCCTATAAGTAGCTTTGCTATTTGTGAGATTTACTGGGTATGGTTGTTGTTGTTGTTGTATTTTGTTACAGCTGGTTCAGATTCAAAAAAACTACAATTGTGATGGTTGGTGATGGAGGTGGTTGTGGCCGTCGTGGTGGCGGTAGTGGGGATGCAGGTGGTCTAGAGAGAGAAAGAAAGATGAGAGAGAGATGAAGGTGCAGAATGTTTAGAGAGAGAGAAATAGATAACGGGGAGAGATATATATATATAAGAGAGAGAGAAATACATATAATAATAATTTATTTTTTAACTATAAGGGTATTTTGGTCATTTAACAATACTTAATCAAAAAATTCTAATAGTGTTAGAAATTTGGACTCAAATGGTTAAGAAAAGTAGATATAGAGACTCAGAATGTTAAACATTTTGATTTTAAACTTAAGTGGTTAAAACCTCTAAAACACAACAGAGGGACTCAAAAAGTAATTTATCCAAGGAACTATTGTACTATGAATCAATTATATAATATAACAAGAAAATATGCAGATACATAAAGAAAATGGGGCTCCCATGTATTAATATATAAGATCTCAAACCCAAGAAACAGAAATGTAAATTGTTTTGGCAGCCATGTATATATGCCAGACCAAATGGCAGTATATATGCAGTCCACTAACCATATATGTAGCCATGTAAGTAATTTTTCATCCATTATTTTAGCCCAATATAGCCCACTAAATCGCAGCCCTTGTTTATCAATGTTGCAGCCCATTAAAAACCATCAAATTGTAGCACTTTCCAACCATTTAATTAACCCGAAACCTGAATTACACCGACCCGATAAACCCATGGATAGACGTCTACGAATCTACTCAACTACAACAACTTGAATCGACGTGATTCCAAATCTTCATAAAAAATGATGTATACCAACATTGGTGGATCTAAAAGATCCGTATAGAGGTAACATTTAAATAAAAAAAGGGTAACAAAATCGAAAAAACGTAAAATTTTTCTAAAATTTACACTACCGTCGGAGCGTCAATGTGCAACGAAGGCTACCCTTCTATCATTCTAGGTCCGCCCCTGTATACAAAATCGCCCGACTTTCAACTTCAAGATCGATAACAAATATATAACCCTACAAAAAGCAACTTGGGTTGCCTCTCTAGAATGAAAAGTTGCAACTTTTAAAAAACCAGACATGCATACCTCTTTGCACAATTATTATACGATACTACAAAAAGTACCAACGAACACCACTGTATTACAGAACCATCATGGCCTCACAAACCACCCCCATCTCACACCGCCCCATCTGTTTACATTTTGTACACTGTCCTATCTATTCATTGCAAAACGCTATATAAATTATATTTCAATAAATTTTATATGCAATCCAAAAAGCGCGTATATAACCGTCTGCAATCCAAACGCCGTCACTCATAGCCAACACCATCAACTTCACCGGAGAACAACGCTAGCGTTTGAATCGGTGAATGCATGCCCAATTTTAGGATAGATCAGAGGTTTAGAGAGACAGAGAGAAGAGACAGTGAGATGTTGTGATGGTCTGAATAGATACGCACGGGCTGGTTAGATGATATGGACAATGGTGGTGGTTGCGCGTAATGGACGATGGTGGTGGTTAGCCGTGGTGCCGACGGTGAACGTTGTCATAGCATTTCCCTCATATTTGTTTTGTAGGATTTTGTGGATTTGAAGAAAGAAAAAAACTACATGCAGACGAGATGGTTTTGTATGAGACAAGTAATACCATTTTATACGCTAAATTAGTGTTTTGAAAACAAGATAAAATTAAGTTTGTTTGTTTTTTTGTTTACTCTGTGGTTTTAAAAAACAAACTTGATATTATTTTCACTGACTTAAAGCTTAGTCTTATTCAATATCCAAACTGATATCGATTGAGCTTTCCGTGTCGTCGCAAGGATACACAAATTTGTTGATTTGTGTAAATATCAAATTTCGTGTTGCATCGCACGGTGAATTCCAATAGGCTCTAACTATTTGCACACCTTGGCAAGCTATCTACACACTTAGGGTTTACATATGCTGCGTATGTAAGGGGCAGGTACACTACCAGACAATCAAACCTAGTACCATGTCAAATCAGTCTGACATACGCTGCGTAGAGACCTCTACGCAGCGCATAGGGTTACCAATATACGCAGCGTATAGGTCTCTACACAGCGTATGTCAGACTGATTTGACACTGATACGATGTTGTATAGGCACGTGAACAAAGCAATACGGAGAGTAGAGATCTATACGCTGCGTATTTCAGTAAATTTAAAAGTCTATTTAGCTCTGCTTTCTTTTCATCTTCGCACAAGAACAACACTTACTTCATCTATTCTTCTGTTTTTCATACTCTTCTTCAGTAAACAATTTTCACCCCAAACCAAAATCATTTGTTCTGTTTTTTGTTCAATCTTGTTAAAATGTCATCATTTTGGAAGGAGAATTATTTCGGTAAACGCTATTCTAACGACACATGGGGAGCAAATGATGCCAATGAGGAGGAGGAGGAGGTTGTGTCTGGAGTCTCTGTTGATCAAAAAACACAGTTGTCATACTTGAACAAGACTCCCACTCCACCTATTGATGAACCAAATTACCCGGCACATCAAGTGTATCCGGATTACGGATACGAGTATGAATCTCCGTACGTGCAACAAAGTGGATACGGTGCTGAGAATGCACCTGTTGATGAATCATATTACCCGACGCAACAATCGTATCCGGGTTACGAGGGGATACGGGGGTGAAGGTGGATACGATAGATATAGGGGTGGAGGTGGATACGGAGGCTACGGTGGATACGAAGAATATGGTGGATATGGTTATGAGCCCCGTAACACACCACTTTATGAACCATCTACCCCGGGCAATCCGTTTCAAATAAATGAGGTATCACATTAAAATAATTATTATTATTATTGTTGTTATTATTATTAAAAATATTATAATTATTATTATTATTATTATTATTATTGTTATTGTTAAAAATATTATAATTATAATTATTATTATTATTGTTTAAAATATTATAATTATTATTATTATTATTGTTATTATTGTTAAAAATACTATAATTATAATTGTTATTGTTATTATTATTATTATTGTTGTTGTTGTTGTTGTTGTTGTTGTTGTTATTATTATTATTATTGTTTTTATTGTTAAAAATATTATAATTATAATTGTTGTTATTATTATTATTGTTATTATTATTATTGTTAAAAATATTATAATTATAATTATTATTATTATTGTTATTATTGTTAAAAATATTATAATTATAATTATTATTGTTATTATTGTTAAAAATACTATAATTATAATAATAATAATTATTATTATTGTTATTATTATTATTATTATTATTATTAAAATTATAATTATAATAATAATTATTATTATTATTATTATTATTATTATTATTATTATTGTTATTATTGTTAAAAATATTATAATTATAATTGTTGTTGTTATTATTATTATTATTATTATTATTGTTATTATTATTATTATTGTTAAAAATATTATTATTATTATTATTATTGTTAAAAATATTATAATTATAATTATTATTATTATTGTTAAAAATATTATAATTATAATTGTTATTATTATTATTATTGTTGTTGTTGTTGTTATTATTATTATTATTATTATTGTTGTTGTTATTGTTGTTATTATTATTAACATAACTTTTTTTTTGCGTTTCATGTCTCTAACAGATTTGAAGAATTGGGTACAAGAAACGGGAAAGGAGTATGGTTACGTAATTGTTACCCGCCGATCGAAAAATATTGGCGGTACTACTGGGATGGTATGGCTTGTGTGCGACCGTAGTGGTGAGCACCGTAGTGGTGAGCACCGTAGTAAAGCAACAGTTAGGAAAGCTGGTAGCAAAAAAATCGGTTGCCCATTTTCATTACTCGCCATCCGGGACGTGACGAATGACACGTGGGAGTTAAAAGTGGACAACGCGAACCATAACCACGAACCTACGACGAGTCTGTTTGGCCACACTTTTGTGCGAAGATTTACTGAAGTAGAATACAAGCTAGTGGAGCAGCTAACTGCTCAAAACATGGAGCCACGTATCATATTTCAAACCCTAAGAAGGCAGTTCCCCGACAGCCTGCATGTTCAGAAAGACGTGCAAAATGCGGTACAAAAAATTAGAGCGACACTGATGGACGGAAAGACTCCTATGCAGGCACTGGAAAGCCTGCTGCATGACAACCGATTCATTTACGACACCCGACAGGAACCCAAAACAGATGTCGTAACAAAGATTTTCTTTGTTCATCCTTATTCAATCACTATGTGGCGTGCATTCCCGCACGTGATGTTGATCGACGCGACCTACAAAACAAACCTCTACAACATGCCATTTGTCCAGGTTGTGGGTATGACGTCGACCAACAAGTCTTTTTGTATCGCACATGCCGTTATTTGTAAAGAACGAAGGGGTAACTACGTGTGGGTGCTTGAGCGGATCAAGTCAATGTTGCATGAATGTATGATGCCGCGTGTGATAGTCACGGATATAGAGCTTGCCCTAATTAACGCGTGTTCTAAAGTATTCCCGAACGCAACTAGGCTTCTATGCCACTTTCACATCTAACAAAATATAGTTAGACATTGCAAGCAAGGGTTCAATAAAGAAGATTAGGGGAAATTTATGTCGTACTGGTGGAGAGTGTGTGAATCTGCTTCAGAGCCCATGTACAAGTACAACTTGGAGAAAATGTATAACCGACTCGTGGTTGCCAACCGAGAAAGTAAGTGTTCCTTCAACAAACGACTCACCCAATCTATTATATTTTACACACGCTTTTACATTTCATTATTTTAATTTTGCAGGTGTCTTTGATTACGTCTACGAAAACTGGCTCAAAGACTATAAAGAAATGTTCGTTTATGCGTGGATCGATAAGTGTCGCAACTTTGGTCAGCGCACCACCAACAGAGTTGAGAGCCAACACGCAAATTTAAAAAGATACGTTACGCGCGGGAGTTCATTGGAGCGAATAGCAAGATGCGTCATTGATATAACTGAAACTCAGTACGATGAAATACAAAAAAGTTTCACCGAGAGCATCGAAAAAATGATGAACCACCACAGACACCCACTGTTGGACAACCTACGTGGAAAGGTTTCCCATGAAGCACTTGATTTGCTGGCAAAAGAGCTAATGAGGAAGCTAGAGGTGTTGCGGAAACTTAACGCATCATGTGGTTGCCATATGTGGCTTAGCTGTGGATTGTCGTGTGCTTGTAGGCTGGAAAACTACAAACGTACAGGTAAAAAAATATTAAAACCACAAACCTTTTGTTATTTTGTACGATTTAGCTGTTTCTCACACCGTATTAAATTAACTGTGCAGGGCGTATGATACAACTCGACGACATAGATGTATTCTGGTGTAAACTTGACTTGCTCCCATGTAAACTGGTAGACGAGGAAGTCGATATTGTAGCAGAGCTCAATAATGTGCGGCAACATTTAGAGGCGCAGTCCCCCGTTCAGCAAAAGAGTATGCTTTCAAAGATAAAAGCGGTCTTCACCCCGAAATCGTCAACCAAGAAACCACCGATCGTCCAGCAAAATACTCGCGGTCGGCCAACATCAAAGAAAGTACAAGAAAGGCTAGATGAAGCTGCGAGGTTAGACGAAGCTGCGAGATACAGCTCCTATGGCGAGGACAGCAACCTATATACCGCTTCCCCCAAACATAGGTATGATTTACCCCGACACAGTTCATACGTACCGTTAGAGGGCTCTCGTGGAACTGGTTCGGTTGTAAAGTCTGAAAAACCTAAAATGCAACGAAACAGTTCAATGAGTTCTAAAAAGAAGGAGACGCGCGATGATCAGGGTTTTCCATTAATGAAGGGGGACGAGCACTTGTTAAGCATTAAGAGGTTTAAGAATCAAATTCCATTAGAGTTTCACTCTTACATATCGCGTATACTAGATGTGACCCCAGACGGTCATTGTGGGTACAGGTCTGTGGCTGTCGGGTTAGGTTTTACGGAACGCGTATGGCCCCGTATTCGAAGTGATTTACTACTGGAGATTGACCATAACAAGCCGCGTTGGAAGCATGTATTCGAAACATATAAAGAAGGAGACTTTAAACGAATACGTAACAACATCGAATGGCATTCAGTGAAAGGGTGCGATCCAAGTCACTGGATGGAAATGCCCCACGTAGGGATTCTCGTAGCGCAAAGGTATAATATTGTCCTTCACGTGCTAAGCATCGAAGGGAGCTCTACCATCTTCCCATTAACGGATGCCCCACTAGATCCACGACCTCAAGCGATAACGCTCGTACATGTTTACGGGGGACACTTCATACATGCTAAGTTGGAAGGAGACTACCCATGCCTTTAGCGACCCCATTGTGGTCGACACATCGATCAATAGCTGCAAAACGGTGGGAAGAAATGTATAGACCGCGGTTACAACACTACTACGAGTTAATCAATCCTAAATCAGACTCAGACAAAGACAGAGAACCTAGTATAAATGTTATCGAAGATTAAACAGAAACTTGTATTTTTGTAAATTGTAGAAATTTTTTAATTTATAAATCATTTTTAATTTTTATAATTCATAATTTTTGTATATTTTTAGCTTTTCTAAAATATATTTGTATTATTTATCAAATAATATTGTTTTCTATAAATATAAACAAAGGAAAACACAAAAAAATAAAAAAAGATGGAGCTTTATATACGTTGCGTAGGGATCCCCACGCAGCGTATGGAATGCAAATGACAAAACAACCCATATTTTTGGCTTCGTATTGCCTCAACACAAGGGCAAAACAGTAAAATGATCAACATAATACGCAGCTTATTGATCCATACGCAGCGTATGTAAAAGGCGGACAATTTCCCCCCCAAATCAAAGTTTGAAAACCTAAATATGTTAAATTACCATTTTGCCCTTGTGTTTGGGCTATACGGAGCTGATTACAAGGGTAAAAAGTTTATTGTCTGACCTTTATATACGCTACGTATGGATCTCTATGACGCGTATGTAAAGGTCAAGATAATGACCTTTATACCCTTGTATCAATGCTTCGTATAGCATTGATACAAGGGTATAAAGGTCATTCTCTTGACCTTTACATACGCGTCGTAGAGATCCATACGTAGCGTATATGAAGGTCAGACAATGACCTTTTTACCCTTGTAATCAGCTCCGTATAGCCCCAACACAAGGACAAAATGGTAATTTTAGTGAAGTCAAACTGATTTTTGACTTTTGTATACGCTTCGTAGGGATCTCTACTCTGTGTAGAGGTTCTGATTTAAATCAGAGAAACCCCTACGCAGCTCTGTTCTTCCCCAAATCTCAAAAACACACACAACACAGAGACATTCGAAGGCGACTGAAATAATCGACCGTATACGACACGAATTCGAAGTATAAAACAGGTATTTACTCAACCTATTTAAGTAATTTTGATTTTTTTTGTATTTTATCCGTAAATTAGATGTTTTTTTAGGTAAATTAGGGTTTGGTTAGTGATTGAACTTTCGTAAATTAGGGTTTGGTTAAGCTTTGATTAGTGTTGATTTGTTTGACTTGTTTGGGTTTAGCGACTGAGATTGAGTTTTAGATATGTATAATCTTCAAACGTTCATATCTGTATAATCTTCAAACGTTCATATCTGTTTCACAACCCCTTTTATAAACTGAACCAAGATTCCCCCGACAAAAATATTGAATATTTAAAACATGTACAATTTGTTTACGAAGAGGTTTCTGAAAGAGAACAGAGGGGGTTTTGTAACGCATTGAGATACATCTTTTACTGTTAAACTTACTACATATGCTTAGTGGTTCCGTCGAACATTGAATACTTACCATGAGTGGGCATTTACATATTCAATCTATACGCATAGATATTATGGTGAAATCTTAATTAACCAAATTAATATAAAATAACCATGTATATATTGTATAATACTTCTTAACAGCAAGAAAGAGAACAATTGCTTACAAACCAGACAGTGTAATCCACAAGGTTTGAATGGGCTATTTGCAGTATTTCCAGTTTCACTAGACTGAATTGATGCTTATTTTTCAACTACCTTATTTCCAAATCACTGTTAATGCTTGTTAGTTGTCATAACTTGAAACCCTGCAAAAGTGAAAGACTGCCCATCACAAAGTGAAACAGAATTTACTAGGAATTATGTTTTAAAATGTTAGACGTATTTCAGTCTAAACAATTTTAAACAGCCACTCAGCTTAACCGAATATTCCAGGCATGCATAGTTGTAAGCATATTGAGAAATCATTAAGGAATAGGGTATTTAATTGCAATAGATAATGTGCATTCTACTTAAAAAGTCCTTTATATGGTATTTAATTGCAATAGACAAGCCTAACAATATTGCGGCCAAACCATAGTTATTGATAGCGCAGATAGCGTTCGCTATCGCGCGCTTCATAGCGAAGCGCCAAGGTCTCGCAATCTGTATGTAGCGACTGATTTGGTTTTAAAATGCGAGCATCAGAAGTGCATAATGCGCGCATCACATGTTGCAGTGATTAGATCGCATCGTATGACGTGATTCCATGATGAGCGCATCACATGATGTGGTCTAATGTGGCGTCTTATGTGCGCATCACAAGTTAAAAATATTAACTATAAATCTTTTTTTAGTATTTTTAAATAAAGACCACCTCGCATACATGATGTGTGCGCTTCGCGCATTGCGCGTCACGCATAAGGTTTTAGGATCAAAACGCATTGGATCGCTACACGCATTTTAAAACCAAGGCGACTAAATAGCGTGATTGTAGCGGGGCTGCGTTTGCAAGGCAACTGCAAACGGCTGGGAAATCGCTGCCGTTTGGGGCTGCGTTTGCAGCCGTAAACGGGTGTTTAAACGGCTGCAAACACAGCTGCAAACGGCTGCAAACACAGCTGCAAACGGCTGCGAAATCGCTGCCATTTGGGGCTGCGTTTGTAGCCGTTTAAACGCCCGTTTACGACTGCAAAGGCAGCCCCAAGCGGCAGCGATTTCGCAGCCGTTTAAACGCCCGTTTACGGCTGCAATTGCGGCCGCAAACGGCAGCGATTTCGAAGAAAATTGTTTTATTTTAAAATACAGTAAAACACTCATTGGTTTATCTAATAAATTTTTTGGTTTTCAGGACAAGAAAGATGGAGGATGAGATGGAAATAGAAGGAACTAATCCGGAGCAGCCGCAGTCGCAGAAGCGTCTACCGGCGAATCCTCTCCTGAATCACCCGTATTTGGAGTTTCCTCCGGAGTCCGACGCTGCTCTTCGTTGCGACAAGCTTTGGAACATGCTCGTCGGTGCCCATTTTGCGGTTTATTGGAAAACCCTCCGGGAGCTCGCGGCTGAAGATTGGGCGCGGGAGTTTGTTCCCCGTGATTCACCGTGGGATCGACTATTTGAGCTAGCGTTTACGCCGAGCTACAGGGAGATACTGATCGAGTTTCTGTCATCGTTCGAGTTTCATCCTCGTCGGCCAGATCAGGTTGTGGACCCCGCGCAGCCCCCTCCCCCGCCCGAGGTTTCTTTTCGCATGGCTGGCCAGGCGCGTTCTATGTCACTTACAGAGTTTGCGGTGCATAGCGGTTTGTATACGGAGGCTGAGATCGCTACGGATCTATATACGACGGTACGTTTAACACAAATTTTGTATTGTTATTATTATTATTTTAATATATAACATTAAAGATTTAATATTAATTTAACGTTTAATAAACATTTGTGTAAACAGGGGTTGGTAATAGTTGATAAACCCACGCTTTTAGGGTTTTGCGCTCTGATCACGGACATCAATCAGTGGGACCACCGACAATCCAAGGGGAGGGTTACGACGATTAAGGATCCGCTCTTCAGGTACGTTAGCTATTATTATTTTAATAATAGTTATTATTATTTAAATAGAAATATATTTTTTTTAAACCTAAATTGTTTTTTTCTCCTAAACAGAAAACTGTTTTTTTTAAACAGAATTTCTTTTAAACAGATTTTTTTTGACGATCTTAGTTTTGACGCTCGTAATGCGCGTACGGTCCTAACGAGCGTCGAAACTAAGTTCGGCGTTAATTTTTTTTTGTTATTTAGTCGAAGTCGAACAGTAAGGCGCGTAGGTCCCTAACGAGCGTCGAAACTAAGTTCGTCGTTTTATATTTTAACAACGAACTTATTTTGACGCTCGTTAGGGACCTACGCGACTTACGGTTCGACTTGGACTAAATAATAAAAAAAAATATAATTTAACGACAATCTTAGTTTTGACGCTCGTAAGGCGCGTATGGTCCTAACGAGCGTCGAAACTAAGTTCGTCGTTAAAATATATTTTTTTTTATTATTTAGTCGAAGTCGAACCGTAAGGCGCGTAGGTCTCTAACGAGCGTCGAAACTAAGTTCGTCGTTTTATATTTTAACGATGAAACTATGTTCGTCGTTTTATGCAAATGGATGCGAAATCGCTGCCATTTGGGGCTGCGTTTGCAGCCGTTTAAACGCCCGTTTACGGCTGCAAAAGCTGCCGCAAACGACAGCGATTTCGCAGCCGTTTGCGGCTGCGTTTGCAGCCGTAAACAGGCGTTTAAACGGCTGCAAACGGCTGCGAAATCGCTCCCGTTTGGGGCTGCGTTTGCAGCCGTTTGCAGCTGTGTTAGCAGCCGTTTAAACGCCCGTTTACGGCTGCAAATGTGGCCGCAAAAGGCAGCAATTTCGAAGAAAACTTTTTTATTTCTGTCACACCCCCAAAATCCACATGCGGAGTATCACCGCTTGGAGGCGTGACGTGACCAGGATCGAGCCACCAATCATATTGAACAACGTAATTAAGTAAATAAAACCAACCACAATACAATTGGTGACCAAAAGAAAGTAATCAACTTTAAGCTAACAGCGGAAGCATAAAACGTAAAACCAAAACATAAGTTCAATAAGTTCATAAAGTTCAAATGTTAAGCATGGAACATAACAGTCCATATCCCACAATGACCTCCTCCTCATGCAAGCTCCATAAGCATCTAACGACCTGTAAGGCATGTAACAACGAGTCAACAACAAAGTTTAGTGTGTTCACAGTTGGTTGTTTAGTTTTAAGTTATTTCTGAAAAACATGGTTTGTCTTTTGCTGGCTTACTTGCCGTGGGGGTTACCCCATAGTTGAAAATATGATTAACCAGTTCCTTCTTTATTACCCAAACCATATCCATAATCAGTGGGGGCTTCCCCATGTGAACCACTAGACCGTACCATATCGACTACTAACGAAAGTAAGTTGTGCCCTACGTCAATGTCTATCATCATTGACAGTTTGCCATAGTCAATTAGTACACGCCCGTCCGACTGGCACGGTGTGAGGTTTGTTAAACCTAATAGCGCTATTAACTAATGACCCGCTCGCCATTGGCCTCGGCGATTAAGTTGATATAAAATGAGGGACTTAATGATAGAGTTTTGTCTAGTAAGTTTTAAGGTTGTTGTCCTACTCAAGCAGGACGAACTTACGTATTCTACCCAAGGAGAATACGCAGGATTTATATTGGCATCCTACCCATGGAGGATGGTGGTACATATCCTACCCAAGGAGGATATGTAGGTTCCGTTTTAATTGTTTAACCTATTCCCAACCACCGGGAATCCCATGCCTTAGAAAGTGTGTGAACTCACCTTGGTTTGCTCGGTTAGATTAGTTACTCTAATAAACAGGAATCAAGCACATCCTAATAAGGTACAGATAACAATCAGTTTCTCGTGCATGCTTAACACGTATCCTACGTACGGTTTATTTACTCACTACTTCTATCACATACCACACAATTCAAATGTCTTACTCTGACTTTTGTGGAAAGATCATAGTTAAAAATACACTTGTAACACTTGTTTTAGAAACTAATTTCTAAGTGTTGGAATTTTAGAAAATTTCGCCAGAGTTTCCTTTTTAAATGGAGGTGTCCATGCTAATAAGCATATCATTTTCTTTTCCAAAAATCATTCAACAATCAACAACAATTTACCAAGAGCAAACTATTTCATTTACAAACCAACATGAACTTGATGTTTCATAAAAACGCGTAGTAACTTGGTAAGGCGTTTAGTGGGTTTAGTTACCCTCCAAAGTGTGTTTACTTTTGTTAAAATCTCATTCTCCGGATTTTTAGATGTTCACAACTTGTGAATATATTTTACAAAAATATTTATTTACAACATTTTCATGTGTCACTAGTATCCATTTACTTACTTTATTGCCAAAATAGTGTAAGGATCATGAGCTTTCAAAAACCGTCTTTTAAACTTGGTTTATTTAGGAACATCATTCACATGTTTTAGATCTACAAGATTACTAGATCACTTTGTTGGTTATTTTACAAGAAATCATTTTGTCACCAAGTTCATGTCTAAATATGGAGGTGATTCTTTTATGTAAACCCCTAATCACCTCCTACTTGTTAAATCATGTTTTTAATCATAAGTTAACAAGTTTCATATAATGATCAACATCATATTTCTAGTAATCAACAACATATCAAAACAACTTTATCTCATCAAGATTTCATCTTATTTCATCATCATGTTAGCTTTGTGTTCAAGACTTATGTTTATGATCTTTTAGTGTTCTTGAGATTTCATCTTAATATAACTATTAACCACCATAAACATGAATTAAATAAGGATCAATGAAGCTTACTACTAGCTTTTAAGCTAGGGAAGATCAAGCTTGGAAATGTAGAGGATAAAAGTAAACTAGAGAGGTCCTTGATGATCCGTGAGTTCCACACTTCGTTATTCACCTTGATACACCTTTGTATATGTATGGAATGGATGAAACAAGATTGAATGAGGGTGATCATGGTGGTGGTGGGTTCGGCCGAAGCCAAGAGGGAGAGAAGAGAGAAAGTTTTGTTGTTGGAAGATGATAAGAATGATTATCTAGAGGATTTATAAAGAAAACTTCCAACATACCTTTAACCATTAGTCCATGTGTTCCATAAGTACTTAGCATGATCAATTAAACAACTAAATAAAATAATGGGGGTCCCACTTGTTCATAACCGGTTTGGGGGGGGGGGGGGGGTGTTGTTTAGTTGAGTTGTAATGGTAGTTAGTTTAAATGGTTAAATGTTTTGTGAACTAGTTAGGTGTTTAAGTGTTGTGTCATAATATAGTGTATTATGACGTTCTGGAACCATAACTAGTTCGGAAAAATATATACAATGCTTCTAGCATTATTTTGGTGTTTCGGGTAGTGTCCGGTTGTTCGGTTAGATACTGTGCCGTTAAAGTGCTAAGTTATCCCGTATAGTGTCTTTTATGTATCTTTTTGTAATACTTTTAATTCCCAACACTTAGGAAAGCATACAAGACCATTTAGTCAATTTTCTGCACAAGACTAGTATGTTAAAAAACACATGTAAGTATGAAGCAGTAACCAGAAAGCAGTTAAGTAATTCAGCACAGACATCAAACACTTTAATTAACATTAATAAATCGTACGGATACATTAAATTATGAGGGTTGTCACATTCTCCCCTTGTTAAGAAAATTTCGTCCCGAAATTTAGCAAGTGTTTACTGAGGAAGCTAGTTAGGTTGCATGGTTTCCTGGGGTGTCACATCATCCCCCCGTTGGTTTGGAATTTCGTCCCGAAATTCTGCAGTAGCTTCAGCCTCAGTAGTGGTTGCACGTTTTCTAAACAACTGGGGATACTTGAATTTCATTTGGTCTTCTCATTCCCAGGTATACTCTGGGCCACGACGGGAGTTCCAACGGACTCGGACAAGAGGTATTCCGGTACGCTTGAGAACCTTAACATCACGATCAGTAATCTCTACTGGTTCCTCGACGAATCGCAGCTGTTCGTCGATAGTGAGTTCCTTGAGAGGAACTATGAGGGTCTCATCTGACAGACACTTCTTCAGATTCGACACATGGAAAACATTGTGAACTCCGCTGAGTTCTGCCGGTAGATTCAGCTTGTAGGCCACCTTGCCAATCTTCTCAATGATTTCGAAGGGTCCAACATATCGCGGGTTGAGTTTGCCTCGTTTGCCAAAACGAACCACACCTTTCCAAGGTGAGACTTTAAGTAGCACTCGATCCCCAACCTGGAACTCGAGTGGTTTCCAACGCTTATCAGCATAGCTTTTCTGACGGTCACGAGCTGCCGCCATTCGTTGTCGTATCTGAGCAATCCTCTCGGTTGTATCTACTACAAGTTCTGGGCCAGTGATTTGACTGTCGCCAACCTCTGCCCAACAAAGAGATGATCGACACTTCCATCCATACAATGCCTCGAACGCAGCGGCCTGGATACTGGTGTGGTAACTGTTGTTATACAAAAACTCCACTAACGGGAGGTGTTTTCCCAAGCATTACCAAATTCGATTACACATGTCCTAAGCATGTCTTCAAGGGTTTGGATGGTGCGTTCGGATCGCCCATCCGTCTGTGGATGATATGCTGTGCTCATGTCTAATCGAGAACCAAAGGACTTGTGCATAGCTTGCCACAATTCAGATGTAAAACGTGAGTCACGATCAGAAATGATGGAGGTTGGCACTCCGTGCCTTGATACTACTTCCTTTAGGTAGACGTCTGCTAGAGTAGAAAACTTATCCGTTTCCTTGATAGCCAGAAAATGTGCAGACTTGGTTAGTCGATCCATGATCACCCAAATGGTATCATTTCCGCGTTGAGATCTAGGCAGGCCAGTAACGAAATCCATGGAAATTCACTCCCATTTCCATTTTGGGATCTCTGGTTGTTGAAGTAGGCCTGATGGTTTTTGATATTCGGTCTTGACTCTAGCACAAGTCAAACATTTGCTAACGTAGGTTGCTATGTGGGCTTTTGTCACACCCCCAAAAATCCACCCGCGGAGTACTACCGCTTGGAGGCGTGACTGACCAGGATCCAGCCACCAATCATATTGAACATGCGAGTTAAAAGATATAAAAGTTTAACCAATACAATTGGTGTCCAAACAAACACATAGTTAAGTTGCAAGCGGAAGCATAAGTCTTAAAACAAAACATAAGTTTAATCGTTTCAAAGTTTAACATGGCACACAGTCGTCCATGTCCCACAACGATCCTCCTCCATGCAAGCTCCAGCTTAAGAACCTAAGGACCTGCAAAGCATGTAGTAACGAGTCAACAACAAGTTGAGTGAGTTCACGGTTGGGTGTTCGTTTTAAGTTGTTTCGAAAACAGTTTCCTTTAGCTGGCATCCTGCCGTGGGGGTTACCCCATAGTTAAAAACGTGACTTGTTTATTCCCGGTTACTCTGGCAATCCTGCCGTGGGGGCTACCCCGTGTTAGTTATCTGGCATTTCGGCCGTGGGGGCTACCCCATGTATACACTAGACTCGTTACCATATCGACTGCTGACTGTAGTCATGTTTATGTGCCCTGAAACTGTCAATGTCTATCATCATTGACGTGCCCCAGATCCATTAGTTCACGCCCGTCCTCTGCGGCACGGTGTGAGGTTTGTCAGACCTAAATAGCGCTATCTAACTAATGACCCGCTCGCCATTGGCCCGGCGATTAAGTCGATATAAAAATGAGGGACTTCGTGATAGAGTTTTGGTCTAGTACGAGATATCTGTCCGTGAGGACGAGGAATTACATTCCTGAACCTTTGCTGTCCTACCCAAGGAGGACGAGGAACCCTGTTCCTTAACCCCAATTCCCGACCCCTGGGAATCCCATGCTTTGTAGAGGGTGTGAACTCACCTTGGTTTGCTCGGTAGAAACACAGAAAGGTCAAACAAGCAATGTTGTGGCTACTCACGTCCTATCATAGTTGTATCATGCAATCAGGTTCGTATTCAAGTAGTGCACGTATGTTCTACACGTATGCTAGCACGTTGCATGCAGTTCATCGACATTCACATTCAACAGCAATATATCAGGTCTGTACACTAGGCCCAAGAGTCCGGCCCAATCAAATAAGCCCATAATTAAACAAGTCCAACAGTGTGTACCCGCATATGATCCCGAGTCGCAACTAGGCGTTTGCGACTCGCAACCTGAGTCGCAATCGTGGTTTCGGTCCGTGTTGTTTTGGCTACGAGTCGCAACCGGACTCGCAACCGTGGTTTCGAGTCACAAGGTTGGTGTGCTGATCCGGTGTGGTTCCGAGTCGCAACCGGGTGTTTGCGACTCGCAACTGATGTCGCAACCGGGAGATTTCGACTCGTTGTGCTTGGTTTCGAGTCGCAACTGATGGTTACGAGTGGACATAAGCTGATTCGGAACAGTGTACTATCCAATGAGACTTTGATTTCATGAAACAGTCTGTACTACTCTCATAAACATGTTTATTTGTCTAGTAATTTCCTAAAATGGATCAAACAAATCAGATTTCAAATATTCAACCATGTTCTTATGATATTCATCAAGTTCTTCATACATTCATCATGTTCATCATCATTCATATGAACCTAAGTCTAACAAAGTCATGAACAACAATCAATTCTTGAACATATTCATCTCATAGTTTCAAATCATCACATAACATATCAAAAATCAACTCTACCCTAATCTCATTAACATGGTACTACACCTATGCAAGCCGGTTTCTATGAACATCAACACTCCATGGTTTTGAATCATACTTAGACATAAAATATTGTGTGTTCATTAAGCAACATATCCGAAATCAAAGTATGTTAACCAAGCATCATCATATACATCATACACATTCGGTTCACACCCATCATCAAACATACAACTATACTAGTCAAATCCCACCATTCATGCTATCATTTAACACAACCAACATCATAAAATCACTAACCAACATCATAAACACTAACCGGTTGTGAGGTGGTGAAAGATGAAGCTTTGTTTGGTGTGAACAAGCAAAAATCCGAGAATCCCTTTGGTGGTCGGTTGGTTGGATCCGAGAAGAAGGAGAAGAGGTGATGTTTAGTGTTTAGGGTTTTAGTGTGAGAGAGTGGAGAGTGTGTGTGTTGGAGAGTATAAGTGTTGTTGCCCAAAAATGACAAGTATGGCTAACATGAGGATTATATACTAGTTCTAAGTAGTGCACCCTAATGGACTCGGATGAGGTGCACGGCCCAAACGGCCCATATGTCACACTAGTTCACTCGAGACCACATGGTCTCGAGTCGGGTTCATGGCTTTCGGCTCCTAACATACTCGAATACATACACATAAGCACACATGTAATATAACACATAATCATATAAAAGGTTGTAGCTTATCATTAATCACATAAGTTTAACTATTCACACGTTTAAGCATACAACGAAAGGTTCTAAATTTCGAGTTGTCACATCATCCCCAAGTTGAAAGAAATTTCGTCCCGAAATTTGGTAGGCACTCACTGAGGAAGCTAGTTAAGTTGTTTGGTTTTCCTGGGGTGTCACATCCACCCCCCGTTGATCTGGAATTTCGTCCCGAAATTCCGTAGCTTCGGCCTCAGTAGTGGGTGTACTGTTTGCGAACAGTTGGGGATACTTTTGTTTCATCTGATCTTCGCGCTCCCAGGTGAACTCTGGGCCGCGACGTGAGTTCCAACGAACTCGAACGAGAGGTATTCTAGTGCTCTTGAGGACCTTAACATCCCGGTCCGTGATCTCGACTGGTTCCTCGACGAATCGTAACTGCTCGTCGATCGTGAGTTCCTTCAAAGGAACTACGTGGGTCTCATCTGACGGACACTTCTTCAGATTTGACACGTGAAAGACGTTGTGAACTGCACCGAGTTCCGCTGGTAAGTTTAGTCTGTAGGCCACCCTGCCTATTTTCTCAATGACCTCGAAAGGTCCAACGTATCGTGGGTTAAGTTTACCGCGTTTGCCAAAACGAACCACACCCTTCCAGGGTGAAACTTTGAGTAGTACCCGCTCCCCAACCTGGAGCTCAAGTGGTTTCCTGCCCATGTCGGCGTAAACTTTCTGACGTTCACGAGCGGCTGTCATGCGTTTCCGTATCTGAGCGATTTGCTCGGTTGTATCTACCACATATTCTGGGCCAGTGATCTGACTTTCTCCCACCTCTGCCCAGCAAAGGGGAGACCGGCATTTACGTCCGTACAATGCCTCAAACGGAGCAGCTCCAATGCTGGTGTGGTAGCTGTTATTGTACGAGAATTCCACAAGTGGCAGGTGCTTTTCCCAGCGGTTGCCAAAGTCGATTACACATGCACGAAGCATGTCTTCTAAGGTTTGAATAGTGCGCTCGGACTGCCCGTCCGTCTGAGGATGGTACGCTGTGCTCATGTCTAATCGTGAGCCAAAGGATTTGTGCATTGCTTGCCACAGCTCAGAAGTAAAACGTGCATCTCGATCTGAGATAATGGAGGTGGGCACCCCGTGCCTCGAAACAATTTCTTTGATGTATATTTCTGCAAGAGTGGAGAACTTATCCGTCTCCTTGATGGCCAGGAAGTGTGCAGATTTTGTGAGTCGATCCACGATCACCCAAATAGTATCATTCCCGCGCTGGGATCTAGGTAGGCCAGTGACAAAATCCATGGAAATTTGCTCCCATTTCCATTGAGGTATCTCTGGTTGTTGGAGCAGGCCTGATGGTTTCTGGTATTCCGACTTGACTCTCGCACAAGTCAAACATTTACTGACGTAGGTCGCTATGTGGGCCTTCATGCAAGGCCACCAGTACGTAGTTTTGATGTCGTGGTACATTTTATCCGACCCCGGATGTACCGAGTAGCGAGACTTGTGTGCTTCGTCCATCACAAGTTCTCGTAGGTTGCCATAGAGTGGGATCCAAACGCGTCCCGTTACGTAGTAAGCACCGTCTTCCTTCTGTTCTAATCGTTGCCTTGATCCGCGTAGGGCTTCAGCCCTGACGTTCTCTGGTTTCAATGCTTCTATCTGAGCAGCTCGTATTTGGGAAGGAAGGCTAGAGTGGATCGTGAGTTGTAAAGCTCGCACGCGCTTAGGTACAGTGTCCTTCCGACTGAGGGCGTCAGCCACAACATTGGCTTTGCCCGGGTGATATCTGATTGAGCACTCGTAGTCATTCAGAAGTTCGACCCATCGTCGTTGTCGCATATTCAGTTCCTTCTGCTTGAAGATATGCTCGAGGCTTCTGTGGTCGGTGTAGATCGCGCACTTGGTACCATACAGGTAATGCCGCCATAACTTAAGTGCGAAAACAACAGCTCCCAGCTCTAAGTCGTGCGTAGTGTAGTTCTTTTCATGAACCTTGAGTTGACGTGAGGCGTAGGCTATGACTTTATCTCGTTGCATCAACACGCAACCAAGACCTTGAATTGATGCGTCGCAGTAGACCACAAAGTCGTCTGTGCCTTCCGGCAAGGAAAGGATAGGTGCGCTACAAAGTCTATCCTTTAGGTGCTGAAATGCTAACTCCTGTGCGTTTCCCCAGCGATAAACAACGCCCTTCTGCGTTAGTGACGTGAGAGGCTGTGCAATCTTAGAAAAATCCTTTATGAATCTTCGGTAGTATCCCGCCAAACCCAAGAATTGGCGAATTTCCTTTGGTGTACGAGGTGCAGGCCAGTTCTTTACTGAGTCTACCTTGGATGGATCAACATGAATCCCATCCTTGTTCACCACGTGGCCTAGGAAATGGACTTCTCGGAGCCAGAAGTCGCATTTCGGGAACTTTGCATAAAGCTGTTCTGTTCGAAGGAGTTCCAGAATAAGTCGTAGATGCTGCTCGTGTTCTTCTCGACTCTTGGAATAGATCAGGATGTCGTCGATGAAGACTATAACGAACTTGTCCAGGTAAGGCTTGCACACTCGGTTCATCAAGTCCATGAAAATCGCAGGTGCGTTTGTCATCCCAAAAGGCATGACCAAAAACTCATAGTGCCCGTATCGTGTTCTAAAAGCTGTCTTGGAGACGTCCTCTTCCCGGACTCTCAGCTGGTGATAACCCGATCTTAAATCGATTTTCGAATAGTAGCTCGATCCTTGCAACTGGTCGAACAAGTCGTCGATACGCGGTAGAGGATAACGATTCTTCACCGTCACCTTGTTGAGTTCCCGGTAATCGATGCACATTCTGAAAGTACCGTCTTTCTTCTTCACAAATAATACTGGAGCTCCCCAGGGCAATGAGCTAGGACGAATAAAACCTTTATCCAGAAGCTCTTGTAGTTGCGTGGAGAGTTCTTTCAACTCTGATGGGGCTAAACGATAAGGTGCACGAGCTATAGGCGCAGCTCCAGGAGCTAGTTCGATCTGAAACTCGACTTGGCGATGAGGCGGAAGACCAGGTAATTCCTCAGGAAATACCTCTGGGTAATCGCGTACAACTGGAAAATCTTCTATCTTCTTCTCTTTCTCCGTGGTGTCAGTAATGAGAGCCAAAATGGCAGTGTGGCCCTTTCGCAAGTACTTTTGGGCCTTAAGGAGAGAAATGACATTCTCAACAGCACTCCTCTTGTCGCCATGAATCATGAGAGGTTTACCACCGGGACCTGGAATACGGACTACCTTCTCGTTGCAAAGAATCTCTGCTCGGTGTTGGGATAACCAATCCATCCCAATGACAACGTCGAAACTACCCAAGACAATAGGAATGAGGTCGATAGAGAAGGTTTGGTCAGCGAGAATAAGTTTACAACCCTTGACTACGTGTGTGGCTTCTAAACTCTTACCATTTGCTAGCTCTACGGTGTGCTTGTTGTTCAAAGGGGTTGGAATACGCTTAAGCATTCGACTAACTTCTAGTGACACGTAGCTAGTATCGGCACCCGAATCAAATAAAACTGAAACATAAAAGTCGTCGAGAAGGAACTTACCCGCCACAACATTGGGGTCGTTCCTAGCTTCACCTTGGCCAATCACAAACATTCGCCCCCTGGCGCCATTGTTGTTGTTGTTCCCATTGTTACCATTCCCCTGATTGTTGTTATTGTTGTTGTTGTTGTTGTTCTGGTTCCTGTTCAGTTGGGGACAATCTCTCTTGAAGTGGCCCTCAGCTCCACACTGAAAGTACCCTTTGTTATCACCCTGTTGCTGTTGCTGGTTCTGTTGAGCTTGCTGACGATTCTGATTAGCGGGGTATAAGCTCCTGCAATCCTTTGCAGCGTGACCAGGCTTGTTGCACCGATGACAGTTGCCCCTGGTGCATGGCCCGCTGTGGTGCAGGCTGCAGCGATTGCATTTGGGATGATTTCCTTTGTATCCACCACCAGACGATTGCTGACTAGGGCTCTTGTAGTCCTCAGTCTTCCTCTGCTGAGACTGGGACTGAACAGAAGTCGAACCCTTACTTGAAGTTCCATCCCATTTCCGTTTGTTGTCACTAGAGGTACCAGTAGTAGTTGCAGCGCCAATGCGTTTTGGTAACTTGTTCTGCTCCACCGCTTGATCCGTGAGACGGTGAGCCAACTGAACGGTTTGCTGATAGGTGGCGAGGTTCGCTGAAGTCACATGACTTTGGATTTCCGGCACTAAGCCCTGAAGGAACAGTTCGATGCGTTTGATGGGAGGATCCACCATAGTAGGGCACATAATTGCCAGTTCGTTCGACCTTTTCACATAAGCTTCAATTTCCGACCCCGTCATCTTGAGGTTGAAGAACTCCACTTCCAGTTTGTGAATCTCATCACGACTACAGTATTCCTCTTTGATCATTTCCTTAAAAGTTTCCCATGGGGTGGCGTTGGCAGCAACCAACCCTAGCATTTGAACTTGAGCGTTCCACCATGTGAGGGCTAAACCCTCGAGAGTACCAGTAGCGTACTTCACCCTGCGCGCCTCAGGGCATTCACACATTTCGAACACAGATTCTAGCTTCTCAAACCAGTGTAGGAGACCTACTGCTCCTTCAGTGCCGCTAAAAGTAGTTGGTCGGCAGTCCATGAAAGTCTTAAAAGTGCACACGGGTGGTTGAACATGCTGACCTATCGTAGGTGAAAGAAAAGACAGAGTTTAACACAAAGGTTGGTTCACGAGAGTAGGATCCTAAAGATCCTAGAATGAGTTCGGACTGCAGGATATACCTCCTGCGTGTGCAGCTGCAAGTGCTGCGGCAACTCGTTCGTTAATCAGAGCCGTCAACTGGGCTTGTGTCATGTTAACGCGTCCAGACATGATCTTCACACCAAGAAGAACGTGAGTGAGAGGGGTTCGCGAAAGTACGATGTCAGAAGTGAGCAAGTGCACACGTGTTCAAGCAACAATAGTTATACTAACCAAGCATACCATGAGCAATGTACTATGTAACTAACAAGTAGGCAATATATACACAGATCATATCACCTAGAATGTCGAGCCTTGCATGTGGAGTGAAGCATCGTTGTGGACCGTTGAGCACTGTACAGGTTATAGTCTGGTTTTAACAAAAACGTTTTCCCCCTTTTTATTAAAACCAAGTTCTCTATAACCAATGGCTCTGATACTAATCTGTCACACCCCCAAAAATCCACCCGCGGAGTACTACCGCTTGGAGGCGTGACTGACCAGGATCCAGCCACCAATCATATTGAACATGCGAGTTAAAAGATATAAAAGTTTAACCAATACAATTGGTGTCCAAACAAACACATAGTTAAGTTGCAAGCGGAAGCATAAGTCTTAAAACAAAACATAAGTTTAATCGTTTCAAAGTTTAACATGGCACACAGTCGTCCATGTCCCACAACGATCCTCCTCCATGCAAGCTCCAGCTTAAGAACCTAAGGACCTGCAAAGCATGTAGTAACGAGTCAACAACAAGTTGAGTGAGTTCACGGTTGGGTGTTCGTTTTAAGTTGTTTCGAAAACAGTTTCCTTTAGCTGGCATCCTGCCGTGGGGGTTACCCCATAGTTAAAAACGTGACTTGTTTATTCCCGGTTACTCTGGCAATCCTGCCGTGGGGGCTACCCCGTGTTAGTTATCTGGCATTTCGGCCGTGGGGGCTACCCCATGTATACACTAGACTCGTTACCATATCGACTGCTGACTGTAGTCATGTTTATGTGCCCTGAAACTGTCAATGTCTATCATCATTGACGTGCCCCAGATCCATTAGTTCATGCCCGTCCTCTGCGGCACGGTGTGAGGTTTGTCAGACCTAAATAGCGCTATCTAACTAATGACCCGCTCGCCATTGGCCCGGCGATTAAGTCGATATAAAAATGAGGGACTTCGTGATAGAGTTTTGGTCTAGTACGAGATATCTGTCCGTGAGGACGAGGAATTACATTCCTGAACCTTTGCTGTCCTACCCAAGGAGGACGAGGAACCCTGTTCCTTAACCCCAATTCCCGACCCCTGGGAATCCCATGCTTTGTAGAGGGTGTGAACTCACCTTGGTTTGCTCGGTAGAAACACAGAAAGGTCAAACAAGAAATGTTGTGGCTACTCACGTCCTATCATAGTTGTATCATGCAATCAGGTTCGTATTCAAGTAGTGCACGTATGTTCTACACGTATGCTAGCACGTTGCATGCAGTTCATCGACATTCACATTCAACAGCAATATATCAGGTCTGTACACTAGGCCCAAGAGTCCGGCCCAATCAAATAAGCCCATAATTAAACAAGTCCAACAGTGTGTACCCGCATATGATCCCGAGTCGCAACTAGGCGTTTGCGACTCGCAACCTGAGTCGCAATCGTGGTTTCGGTCCGTGTTGTTTTGGCTACGAGTCGCAACCGGACTCGCAACCGTGGTTTCGAGTCACAAGGTTGGTGTGCTGATCCGGTGTGGTTCCGAGTCGCAACCGGGTGTTTGCGACTCGCAACTGATGTCGCAACCGGGAGATTTCGACTCGTTGTGCTTGGTTTCGAGTCGCAACTGATGGTTACGAGTGGACATAAGCTGATTCGGAACAGTGTACTATCCAATGAGACTTTGATTTCATGAAACAGTCTGTACTACTCTCATAAACATGTTTATTTGTCTAGTAATTTCCTAAAATGGATCAAACAAATCAGATTTCAAATATTCAACCATGTTCTTATGATATTCATCAAGTTCTTCATACATTCATCATGTTCATCATCATTCATATGAACCTAAGTCTAACAAAGTCATGAACAACAATCAATTCTTGAACATATTCATCTCATAGTTTCAAATCATCACATAACATATCAAAAATCAACTCTACCCTAATCTCATTAACATGGTACTACACCTATGCAAGCCGGTTTCTATGAACATCAACACTCCATGGTTTTGAATCATACTTAGACATAAAATATTGTGTGTTCATTAAGCAACATATCCGAAATCAAAGTATGTTAACCAAGCATCATCATATACATCATACACATTCGGTTCACACCCATCATCAAACATACAACTATACTAGTCAAATCCCACCATTCATGCTATCATTTAACACAACCAACATCATAAAATCACTAACCAACATCATAAACACTAACCGGTTGTGAGGTGGTGAAAGATGAAGCTTTGTTTGGTGTGAACAAGCAAAAATCCGAGAATCCCTTTGGTGGTCGGTTGGTTGGATCCGAGAAGAAGGAGAAGAGGTGATGTTTAGTGTTTAGGGTTTTAGTGTGAGAGAGTGGAGAGTGTGTGTGTTGGAGAGTATAAGTGTTGTTGCCCAAAAATGACAAGTATGGCTAACATGAGGATTATATACTAGTTCTAAGTAGTGCACCCTAATGGACTCGGATGAGGTGCACGGCCCAAACGGCCCATATGTCACACTAGTTCACTCGAGACCACATGGTCTCGAGTCGGGTTCATGGCTTTCGGCTCCTAACATACTCGAATACATACACATAAGCACACATGTAATATAACACATAATCATATAAAAGGTTGTAGCTTATCATTAATCACATAAGTTTAACTATTCACACGTTTAAGCATACAACGAAAGGTTCTAAATTTCGAGTTGTCACATCATCCCCAAGTTGAAAGAAATTTCGTCCCGAAATTTGGTAGGCACTCACTGAGGAAGCTAGTTAAGTTGTTTGGTTTTCCTGGTTTTCCTGGGGTGTCACAGCTTTCATGCTAGGCCACCAGTATGTAGTCTTGAGGTCATGGTACATCTTATCCGAACCAGGATGTACTGAATAACGAGACTTGTGTGCCTCATCCATCAAAAGCTCACGTAAGTTTCCATAAAGTGGGACCCAGATGCGCCCTGTTACATAGTAGGCGCCGTCTTCCCTTTGTTCTAACCACTGCCTCGATCCTCGTAAGGACTCAGCCCTGATGTTCTCTGCTTTCAATGCTTCGACCTGAGCATCTCGTATTTGAGCGGGAAGGCTAGAGTGAATGGTAAGCTGTAACGCACGTACACGCTTAGGTGTAGAATCCTTTCGACTGAGGGCATCAGCCACAACATTGGCTTTGCCCGGATGGTACTTAATCGTACATTCGTAATCATTAAAGAGCTCGACCCATCGACGTTGTCGCATGTTTAATTCCTTTTGCTTGAAGATATGCTCGAGACTCTTGTGATCGGTGTAAATGGTGCACTTGGTACCGTACAGGTAATGTCTCCATATCTTAAGTGCGAAAGCAACTGCTCCCAATTCCAAGTCGTGCGTAGTGTAGTTCCTTTCGTGGACTTTAAGTTGGCGCGATGCGTAGGCAATGACTTTGTCACGTTGCATCAACACGCAACCAAGTCCTTGGATGGAAGCGTCACAATAAACCACAAAATCATCTGTGCCTTCAGGCAATGAGAGGATAGGTGCGCTACAAAGTCTATCTTTTAAGTGCTGAAACGTAGATTCCTGTGCATCACTCCAACGATAGGTGACACCCTTCTGAGTCAGTGACGTGAGAGGTTGCACAATCCTTGAGAAATCCTTGATAAACCTTCTGAAATATCCTGCCAAACCTAAGAATTGGCGGATTTCTGTTGGTGTACGGGGTGCATGCCAGTTCTTGATCGAGTCAACCTTGGATGGATCAACATGAATTCCATCCTTGTTTACCACATGGCCTAGAAAGTGGACTTCGCGAAGCCAGAAGTCACATTTCGAAAATTTGGCATACAACTGCTCTGTTCGAAGAAGTTCCAGAATAAGTCGTAGGTGTCGCTCGTGTTCCTCCTGACTCTTAGAATAGATCAGGATGTCGTCGATGAATACAATGACAAACTTATCCAGGTAAGGCTTGCACACTCTGTTCATGAGATCCATGAAGACTGCAGGTGCATTCGTCAATCCAAAAGGCATAACCAGAAACTCGTAATGCCCATACCGAGTCCTGAATGCTGTTTTAGAGACATCCTCGTCTCGGACTCTCAGGAATGGTAACCTGACCTTAAGTTAATCTTAGAGTAGAAACTCGACCCCTGCAACTGGTCAAATAAGTCATCAATGCGTGGGAGAGGATAACGATTCTTCACAGTCACCTTGTTGAGTTCGCGATAGTTAATACACATTCTGAAGGTACCGTCTTTCTTCTTCACGAATAACACTGGAGCTCCCCAAGGCGAAGAGCTAGGACGTATGAAACCCTTTTCCAAGAGTTCTTGTAGTTGAGTGGACAGTTCTTCAAGTTCTGATGGAGCTAGAGGATAAGGTGCTCGAGCTATGGGCGCTGCTCCAGGAGCTAGCTCGATTTGAAACTCGACTTGACGATGAGGCGGAAGACCAGGTAATTCCTCGG
>JARYGA010044605.1:0-29698 GCA_030545235.1 Helianthus tuberosus
GATGACGAAACAGTTAATCGTGAGGAAGACAATACGGGTCAAATTCTCTACTCAAATCCCGCAAATGTAATTATTTCGAACCCAATAGAAGATGATATTTCAACTAGTGCAGATGTTTCAAGTATAACAAATAGAATGAATGCTATAAATATGTCTAGTATCCCGAATACAGAAAGTCAAAGTCAATGGGACCGACAGCAAAGAAGTATGTTTCAAGCTAGTGTCCCATACCCTCAAATGGTTTCACACGATCAAACTTACGTCGGGATGAATCAGTTTCTTCAAACTCCCTCTAATTACTCATCTGAGGCACAACGCGTGTTGCAGTCATCCGGATTCACAACACCGTACGCATCCAGCTCAGCGTATATGATGTCAGCAAATCACGTTTACCCAAATATCTATTATCCGCAACAGTATACCGTAAGTGGGTATGGTTACAATCCACCATATGTATCAGGGTATCTCCCGACAGACCCCGTTCATATGCCGTTAGACGTTAATCCCATTAATCCGTCTCCAAGCTATATCGGTCAAAGTCAACATTTGAACAAGTTTTACGGGCATCACGGGTTACCGATTCAACCTCCGTACGCTGAAAGTTTGCAGCTTTCTAGAGATGACCTGGTACAAAAACAGCAAACTTACTTGAACCCGAGAATAATAGAACCCGCGAGTCCTTACTACTTTGGAAGCGCGAGTAATATGGGTATTCTACAGTATCCAAACACAAATTATGCCGGTACACCTGTGCCGGGATCGCCAATAGGTGGGATTGGTTTTCAAAGAAATGAAACGAGATCGTATGGTGGAAGTCAGGTGTTCAGAGATCCGAAAACGTATTCTTTTCTTGAAGAGTTGAAATCGGGTAAAGGTCGCAGGATTGAGCTTTCGGATATCTTTGGACACATTGTTGAGTTCTGGTGAGTGCTAAACAAGTCAAAGCTTAGGTTTAAAGTTTAAAGTTGACTCTTTATTGTATGCAACTAAACAGATCGGGTGGGATTGGTTGACCTGCAAATACCTTTGTTTTATAAATTATAGATTTCTTAGTTATGATTTAAAATCAATATACTACAATAACAATAATCTGAAAATGATTTAGGAGGTTGTATGGATTAAAAAGACTTTGTGAGACTTTCAACATGTTTGACTTCAACCCGTTTTCCCATTGGCTAAATTTGTGGATTTTGCGTTTGAGATAGAACGCAACCCAATTCGACCCATTCACAAGTAAACGGGTTGAAGTTGCCACCTCCTATGCAGTTAATATCGCCGATATATCACCCTGATTCGGTCCCCTGGTAAAATATCGGTGCAAAATATCGGCCAGTAAATCGGGAACGATGTTATCGGCAATATTGACCGATATATAGCCGATGTTTTGCTTCCTTAATATCGGTTATCTCACCGATTTTATAACTTTTACTGCCCAAAGCCCAGTCCCCTTTAAAATTGTTGGCCCAAAGCCTAGTACCCAAAGTCCAAAACCGTACAATTGAAGAATCCGTATACCCTTAATCCATCTCCAATCACACAACACACATCTGATCGGCAACTCCATGTTTCTAAAATATAATATTGACACTTCTAATTTTACAATTAATATTATATATAGGTTTTAGTGTTTTAAGTTATACACACACACACGCACACATACATATAAATTTACATGATATTAAAATCACCGATATCACACCGCGATATCCTATTTTTTTTACCACATTAACTGCCTCTCTGTGTTTGCTTATGTTAGAAGAATTAATAATATATTTGTAACTATTAATGCAGTGGTGATCAACACGGAAGCCGATTCATTCAACAGAAGTTGGAAATGTGTAGCATTGAGGAAAAGGAATCTGTATTTAAGGAAGTTCTTCCCAGTGCTTCAAGATTAATTACCGATGTGTTCGGTAACTATGTTATTCAAAAGGTATACGGTAACTTTTTCTAAGTTTTACATAACAATTCAAGTGACCGTTTAATTTTTTTTATATATATTTTTGAGTTAAATGCCATTTTAGTCCCTGTGGTTTGGGCCATTTGCTAGTTTAGTCTAAAGGTTTGAAACATTGCCGTTTTAATCCAAATAGTTTCAAACGTTGCCATTTTAGCCCACTGGGTTAACTCGATCCATTTTTTCTGTTAACTAGAAGGGCGTTTTGGTCATTTTATATGTAATTCTGTTAACTAGAAGGGCAATTCGACCATATAAAATGACTGAATTGCCCTTCTAGCTAACAGAAAAAATGGATGGAGTTAACCCAGTGGACTAAAATGGCAACATTTGAAACTATTTGGACTAAAATGGCAACATTTCAAACCTTTGGACTAAACTGGCAAAATGGCCCAAACCACAGGGACTAAAATGACATTTAACTCTGTATTTTTTAACTTTTTGTGTATTTCAGTTTTTTAACTTTTTTTACGACCCGTTTGCGGTATGCGCATATAATGTATATATGTGTGGGCGCTCTGGGGGCTAAAATGAAAGTGCACTAATTTTAACGTTATTTTACTAATTTCGTGAAAATAACTTTAAAAGAGGGGGATGGTTAATCATGCATCATGTGGTGGCGTTGATAGCCGAAAGACAAGGAGTACATGCACTAATCGGCCTTTGTCTTAATTGCTGCCGAGTGTTATGTGCCTTATGTCCAAGGCTTGATGCAAAACTACTATCTAGCCGGGGGGTCTCACTGGAAGCAGCCTCTCTATTCCTACGGGGTAGAGGTAAGGCTGTCTACATCTTACCCTCCTCAGACCGTACCTTAGCTTTGCTATTGATGGGATTTACCGAGTATGATGATGATGTATTTCAGTTTTTTGAGTATGGAACCGGTGAACAAAGGAGGGAGCTTGCAACCCAACTTGAAGGCCAAATATTACCTTTAAGTCTGCAAATGTATGGTTGCCGAGTCATCCAAAAGGTAAATAACTAATTTTGTGTTTTACTATTTGTAAAATATATACAAAACATCCCTAAATAATGACAACTAAATATTTGTCAGGCCCTTGATGTTATTGAGCTAGAACAAAAAGTGAAGCTCGTTCGTGAGCTTGACGGGCATGTTTTACGATGTGTTCATGATCAGAATGGAAATCACGTGATACAAAAGTGTATAGAAAGTATTCCGATGGAGAAAATCAAATTTGTAATTTCGTCTTTTCGTGGTCAAGTTGCGGCCCTTTCAATGCATCCGTATGGGTGTCGTGTCATACAGGTGTAAACATCACTCTTTTTTCTTTATTTCTAATGATATTAGTGCTTAATTTAACCTTTTTGTTGTTAATAGAGGGTTCTAGAACATTCTACCGATGAATTACAAAGCCAGTTTATAGTTGATGAGATATTGGAATCCGTTTATACTCTTGCACAGGATCAGTATGGAAATTATGTTACTCAGGTTTGTTTCTATCATTGTTATTCTTGTTTTAGTTGATGGTTTCCTATTTATTAGAGATGGAAAGTTTGACCCGTTTACTTACAAACGGGTCATTTTGGATTGCGAGTTTTTATCTCATGAATGGTCAAATAGTCTTCTGTTATCGTAATAATATTGGTTTGTATCATTAATAACACATTAATTATCTACTCAAAATGGACAAAAATGTTTGTTGGCCAACGGAACCTGACCCGACCCGTGTGGAATCTGTTTTGACCCGCTCAACATGTCATATCTCGTTTTTGGTGATTCCACTTGCAGCATGTGATAAAGAGAGGAAAGCCCGAAGAAAGAAGTCAAATCGTACACAAGTTGTCGGGCCGTGTTGTACAACTAAGCCAGCATAAATTTGCATCCAATGTAATCGAGAAGTGTTTGGAATATTGCGATTCTGAAGCTAGGGGAATCTTGATTGAGGAAATCATCGGTCTTGGTGACGATAGTGATAATTTGTTGGTGAGTAATCTTATTCTAACGCGCCTAATTTCTATATTAACGCCACTTGTAGGATATAATTGTGTAACGGTACATTGGTTTTTAATGCGATGTAGGCGATGGTGAAGGACCAATTTGCAAATTATGTTATTCAAAAGGTTCTTCAAACGTGCGCGGGTGATCAGAGAGAATTGTTACTTGGTCGAATAAAGATTCATCTAAATTCATTGAAGAAATATACTTACGGAAAACATATTGTAACTCTCTTTGAACAATTGCACGACGAAGGTACGGTTCTTATCTGTTATACGCTTATCATTAAACCCATGTTTCCACGTATCTTGGAAACAAAATTGACAAGTGTGTTGAGTTTTGTTGCTTGCAGAGGCTCAGGGGTCCGGTTCGTAACCTGGTGCTAAATACATTGATGTGAACCGGGCACGGAAACTGAAAAATGGGAAAATATTTATTTGAAACCGTCGGTCGACATGTATAGATCGCGCGTGCGATTCATAGGATGCGGAATAGCATCTGTCCTTGTACATTCCTGAACCTATTTGTCTGAGTGTGGTTGTTTAAACATCTGTTTTAGCTATTCTATCTCTTGATAATTGTTAAAATAAATATATGACATAGATTTATCTGACTGGCTTGCTTAATGTTGAATAGTGGATGTAAATTTAATTTCTTTTACTGTGTGGATCAGCTAAATGTTTCCGATTCGAATTCAGCACTTATCATCACTATGTCACCTCTTGAAGGTTGGCGGATGAAATTTTGTTGCGAAAATCATGCTTTAGACTCGACTTTTCGCTTGGATGTTTTGAGTCATGGCATGAACATAGAGGCGTTTTGTATGCATCGAGTAGTCAAGCTTTGGATTGAAACAATTCGCATATTATGTCAAAATACAAAAGTAATGTTGATATGTCATATAGCTATCATGCCTCTCATATCTAACCACAAAACATGTGTATTAAAAGAAAAGGATTAAAACCGAGCCTTGCGCTTGCGAGCACTGTACATGATCTCGACTTACCTTGCTTTGTTACCTTCTGCTTTTTCCGTGGGCGATGCCTGTTTGAAATGCACACCTGTGCAGATAGTTAAAGAAAAACGACTTTAACGACATAACTTTGGTGTATATTTAGCTGACTAGAAAAATAATTTGATTCATATTGGCCGATGACCGTTTTGCCAGGCTTAATGACAACTTACGGTTTGGTTCTCTTCATCGCCAATACCCTCATCGTCATCGTCTGTGTTCTCGCCTTCACCTTTAGCGCTCGGTGTCGTGTAGAAGGAGGCCACAAGTAAGCATAAGGTACTCTTTTCTTTTCTTTGAGCAGTTGTTTCAAATTAGTGTATCAATTAAGTTTCAAGATTCTAAAAAAATCCTGAATTTTTGCTGACCCATAATGTCTTAACTCAAACTAAGGGCTCTTTGGTCAAACAGCATAAGCCAAACTTTGAAGCAAGCGTGAGCCCGGTTAAGACAACATAGTCTGGCCAAAGTGGGGCTCTCCGACTTGGAGAGTGTGGTAACCTTATACATGAAGTTCACTGTTCAAAAAAAAAAATCTAACATATATGTTCTTTTTGAAAGAATAAATGCGAGTTCATCTAAAAGAACTATGTTGTATAAGGCAAGAATATATTGAAAAATTCTATAGGTGTTAAGTGTGAGTTGCACACTTTTTATGTCGATTTGATTTTAGACATATTAATGTTTTATTGCTGCAAATTTCATAAAGTTTATGCTACAAAAAAGTTGTGTGTCATAATCTGATTTTGTTAATAATGAGTGCATGATAAAAAAAAGTAAACATGTTTCAAGGGTACAATATAAAATTATATAGAATATTATATATTCAAATTAGTTTTGACGGGTTGTAGATAATAATATTTAATTAAGATGTAAACTGGTTAGCGGCTTGAACTGGTAACTTATATATATATATATACTAGGTTAGAACCCTGTGTATTACACGGGTCGAATAGATATAATTTTATATACAAAGTAATAAAATAGTTATATCTTTTAAAAACTCGTGTATTGCACGATTTGAATAAACACATGTCTTACACGAATAATGTAATCCGTTAAAACATTTAGTCATCCAGATGTGTTTCCTAACAAAAGTAACTTTGAGGTACTATTTACTTATTGTAACATCTCACTTTATTTTTTATTAGGTTAGAGAGTTGTGTATTACATGGTTTATAACATTTTACCTTGTTTTTATTTATTATTAGGTTAGAAACTTACGCATTACCTGATGTTGGATAATCAGCAGAAAAAAAGAAAAAGAAATATTTTAGTAAAAATATTAAATATACAAGAGATAAGCTGGATATTATGATCTAATATTATTATTTTATTGGAGTGTAAAACGGGATTATGAGATCCTTTATTAGAAATAGGATTCTAAATATACCATGTATAAAAAATATATATGTTCTACATGTATTGAATAGATCCTTTTAATGAAACAACTGATTAAAATAAATATTTTATTTTAATATGTGATTATCAGTTATCCTTGTCTTTATCATCAAAATATAAAAACAATTAAAACTACCAATTAAATAAAATCTTTATCTTTATAAATATTTAAAACGCTAATATTTTTTTTAGATTTTAATAATTAATATATGATTATAATAATTAATATATTATTATCAATTATCTTTATCATTAAAATCTCTTCTACAAATTTTAAATTAATATTATCAATTGACTTTCCATAATAAATATTTAGAAAAATAACTAAGACTGACTCATAGAGCGCCATGTGTCCCTAACATGGTTTCTTTTATTATATGTATAGGGGAAGGATTCACTAAAAAGTGGATTTTGCCTAAGTAGCCTAAGAAGGATTGTGATGATGACATGTGTCACTCCTAATAAGTAGGAATGAAGGGTATTTTGTTCCTTATAAATAGGAGTGAAAATGACATGTGACGCCCTTTTTGTTTTTTTAAATGTACAATAATAAAAAAATCTAGTACAAAAAAAACCTAGCACAAAAAATCTAGTACAAAAAAATATAGCACAAAAAATGTAGTACAAAAAAATATAGCACAAAAAAATCTAGTACAAAAAAATATAGCACGAAAAAATTCAGCAAAAAAATGTAGTACAAAAAAATCCAGCACAAAATTGAGGAACAAAATTTAAGACAAAAAAAATCAGCACAAAAAATTTAGCACAAAAATATAGTACAAAAATCTAGCACAAAAATGTTATATAATATAGAAATATAACACATTTTAGTGGGTTTTTTTAGTCTTCATATTTTATATAGCAGTATGGTACTTAAATTAAAGATAAAAAGACGCTCGATTTTACGGTGAAATTTTTATGAAAAAATAATGTCGTATAAAAAAGTTATAAACGTTTAAAAAATGAGGGTGAAATATGCATGTGGCTTGCATGTGGAGAGAGAAAGTACATAAATATGATTTTCCTAAGATACCCTTGCACTCCTACTTTCTCCTACACTTTCATCTTAACCTTTGATTTAAAAATGAATAGTTAAGATTCATTCTCATCCTACTTAGGCAAAATAAACTTTTTATTTGATCTTAACCCTATATATATATTATAAAAATATTTATTCTATGTTTTAAAAGGGTTAACAAATTAGACTTTACTAAGGGTCTTTATTAAACTAGTAGTTAAAATGTTAGATTGAACACATTGTATTAAACAACTTAGACTATTACGTAAACTTTGTTAGGTATCAAATAATAGTAGAGGGGGTCATTTGTAATAATAGCAAAGTAGGAGGATCACACATGTACACTTGTATTAGGAGGATCACGATGAAGGGTATCGTTGATTTGAGAGTTTACTCCTCTGTGTTTCTTTCTTCTCTTTATCGATCAAAGATACGTACGTAACAATGGTATCAGAGCAATCTTTCCTATCGACAGTTGGTTAAGGTTAGGGTAACAACGGTGTTCTACTACATCAATTGAATTAGAGCTTAACCAGTGGCGGATCTTGCCCGTTGAACGTGCCAGGGCCAAAAGACATGGGCACTAAAAAAAGCCTGGGCAAGCCCGGGCCAAACATAGTATATATAAAATTTCGATCGAAATGCGGAAAATTAACACTACGGCCGAAAAACTTGCCCGGGCAGTGGCCCTGCCAGTGGCCTTCTAAGAACCCCCCTGAGCTTAACAACGATGATTTGAGAGTTTACCCCTTCTCTACAGAGCCGGCCCCAAAGGCTTATGACTTAGGCAAAGGCCTAGGGCCTCCAAAATCAAGGGCCTCAGAATTTATATTTTGTTTCATATACTATATTAGTTTTGGCCTATATAAACAAAAGGTAAGACCCAAATATTAACAGCTCTATTTGTAAAAAAAAAAAAGGAAACCTTTCTTGCGGCCTCCAACCCTCAACGCGCGCACATGTATCCCAAAATTGGGATCGGATGATTACCCTGATATATATTGCGGCGTTTGTTGAGTTATCGATGTGAAATATGATTGCCCTTAACACGTATTTAATGTTTGCAAATGTAGGGTGAGTTTGTATGGCTTGTTTCTATTTTTTGTTGGGTGAATTTGGCTATTCTAGTGCCTCACTAGAGACATTGATGTGTACAGATGGTTGTTAGAAATGAATAAAAAGTCTTATGTTGTTAAAAAAAAACTAATCATTGCTTCGATGTCTCAACTATCTATCTCAATTGCAGATTCGCAAGTCTCAAAACAGTAACGACTATTATTTTGCAACATCTACTAATCTTGTGTTGTGTATATATATTGATGATTGCTCAGCCCTAAAAGATAATTCAGTTTTGCAATTTTAATCTTTGATGTTTGTGATTTTGATTTGCTATCAAAACTTCTTTATTTTGATTTGCTATTGAAACTATTATTTTGTGTTGTGTATATATATTTGGATTAGCTATTAAAATTAAAACTATTATTTTGCAACATCTACTAATTTTGATTTTCATTTGAAAAATCTTAGTTTATAATTTTTTGGGTCTCAAAGTTTATATTATTTGTTGTTTGCATACCTTTTTTGAAAAAAAAAATATACAAATTTAAAGGGCCCCCACTTTGTGTTTCGCTTAGGGTCTCCAAAAACGTTTGAACGGCTCTGCTTCTCTATGTATTGTCATATTGTAAAGAACGGATGCTCTATTAATTATGACGTATTGTTTATTCAAAAGAATTGAAGAACCTTCTATGTTGTTGTGTGTCACTATATTATGATTAAATTTCTAAATGTAATATTTCTGTAACCGAAAGGTGTGCAGTATTTTGGCTTACAGGGATGGCAAAAGCATAGTCACATGGATCACGGTTTGCTCTGGTATACGGAACAAAACAGGTACGCTATTTGTGCATTTCTAAAATTCGGTACGAGGAGGGGTGAGTTCATTCAGAACGCCTGTTCGGTATACGAAACAAAACGGGTATGCGATTTGTGCATTTCTAAAATTCGGTACGAAGAGGGGTGAGTTCATTCAGAACGCCAATTCGGTATGCGGTTTGGCGTGCCATATAGTTTGGTACGTCGTATATATACAAAACATTTTATAATAGTTTTTTTTTCCCAGAAAATTCCAATTTAACATAACACATTTTATAATAGATATTTATACATACCCAGGTGTGAATTGACGTTATTAAAAAACAGTGGGAAAGAAGAGTATGTAACGACATAATCAAAGAGTCAGATTTTAATTTGCGTTCCAAAAGTCTAATTGCTAGTCTGAATCAGCCTTTTTCGTTTTCTGTACGCGCATCAGAGCGTTCTGGATAGGCGGATTAGTCAATTGGAAACGCTTTTTTATATGATTTGGAACGAATTTAGTGACAATAGGGGAGGTAGTGACAATAAATAACAATACCGGGCTCATACGCAAATTACCCAATCCTAGCCCCGCTTGCGGTCTGCTCATATAATGTAATATATGTGTGGGCGCTCGGGGGGGCAAAAGCAAAAGTGCACTAATTTTTAACGTTATTTTACTAATTTCGTGAAAATAACGTTAAAAAGAGGGGATCGTTAATCAGGCATCATGTGGTGGCGTTGATAGCCGAAAGACAAGGGGGTACATGCACCAATTGGCGTTTGTTTCAATTGCTGAGTGTTATGTGCCTTATGTCCAAGGCTTGATGCAAAACCACAATCGAGCCGGGGGTCTCATTGGAAGCAGCCTCTCTATTTCTACGGGGTAGAGGTAAGGCTGTCTACATCCCACCCTCCTCAGACCCTACCTTAGCTTTGCTATAGGTGGGATATACTGAGTACGATGATGATGATGATGATGATGATGATTAGTGACAATAGGGTAAGTCCAATTTTTCCGATCCGAATCGCGAACCCGAACTTCTTGCCACCATTCATGTTTGCAATGTGATTCAAAAATATCACAAGGCATTTTTTTTACCTTGAATATTATTCTCTCAATGAATGGTTAAATTCAGATTTTCCTCCTTGTAATCCCAAAAGGATAAAATAAATATAAAAAGATTGAACTTTTAGGTCAATTTTGCAATCTTAAAAATAAAAAATTAGTATGACTCTAAAAAGTAAGTACAACTATTTCGAGACAATCGAGGCTACCATGTTAAGTGGGTGTTTTGGTGTGTGTAATCCCAAAAAGATTAAATAAATAGAAAAAGATTTAACCTTTTGGTCAATTTTACAATCTTAAAAATCCAAAATTACATTTGGTACTGATAATGGGACTGAAGAAAGACAGAACTAATTACGGGACTAATCAGTTTGGTTTATGTTCCCTTCATGATGGTTAATCTTCTTGTAAGTATCCTGAGCTCCTAATGATCGTGGTTATCTGCAAAACAAAACACCGTTACTCGTTAAGAGGGGAATGTGGGGGTTTCCCTCTTAACCGGGCTCCGACGTGAGAATAAGCGACTGCTTTGGGAGAGAATTAAGTATTAAGTGAGAGTAGAGGGAATGGAATGAATTAACCTGTGGAGTGGAGGTCTCTATTTATAGCCGGAGAGGTGTAAGAGGGTGTGGGCTGATGGGCCTTGGGCCGGAAGGCGACAACATGGAGGATATGCTCCTTGTCTCACTGGTGTCGACCGTTAATGGCTTCTAGGAGCTTTGTTGAGCTGGCGCAATGTGATTGGAGCCACGTGTCACTGTTGTCGGCCTGGTCGCCCTTCTGCCATCAGCAGGTAAGTGGAGATCGTGGGGCAGTTGTCTCTGCCCTATGATTGGTGCCACATAGGCGTCCTTAAGTACTTTTTGTCTCCTGCATGTCAGACGATCGTGGAGCACGATTGCGCAGGAACAGAAGGACCCTGATTGGCTCTTTTATTCTGCCACTTGTACCTTGTGTACTATCTGGAAAGGCCTCGCGCCGTAGTCACGCACGATTCTTGCTGAGCACGTTATTATCATGCGCGCGGCATGGGCTTTCAGATGTCCCTTTTAGAATGCTAAGTGTTGCTAACTGGAGTTTACTCTTGTGTGGACCTCGCGCCGCGCTACACAGGTATGCTGTATCCCGCGCGAGGTTGGCGATCAGGAAAATTGCTGATTAAGGAGTATGGTCCCGCGCGACCTCATAGGGGGTTGCGCGGCTTTTTGGGACCATACCCCTTCAAGTCCCCCCAGTCCAGTGCTGCACCATGCGCAAGGCAAGTGGTTGGAGCTCTGGACTTAAGAAAATAAAGTAGAGTGATGGTTTTGGCTTTGGTAGACGGCGCGCGTGTAAGTTGTTAGTTACTACGGCGCGGCTACCAGGCTTGTTGTTGGCTTTTACATGAAGTTTCTCATGACTTTGGGCGGGAGAAACCTCGAAGTTTGAATTTTCTGACAGGTTGGTGAAAAAGTCGCGGTTGGTGACGTTTGAGTTGACCTCTGACGGTTGTCATCAACTTGTTGCTGACGGTTCAGATTTTCGTCAGGAGAGTGAGGCCCACGCGCGCGTGGTAACCGTCACTCCGGGAGACGCGCCTTACGTGGCGCTTTCTGGTTGGCTTTGCTTGCGGCGGTTTCGGCACGGTTACCGATCGCATTAAATGCGATCAGTATATATATCCGAAGAGATGTGAGGCTCATCATTTTCTCTCCTACTATTCTTCTACTTCTTCTCAAATCTTCTCTGAATCTTCAAGTTTGAAGAACACGGTTGTAGCAGATCATCAAGCAGAACACTCAAAACCTTTGCTTTATTTATCGATGGCTGAAGAACAACATGAGGATGTCCCCGGAGAAGAAGGTCCTGTGCCTGTTCTCCGGTGGGACTTAGGGCTTTTCGAACAACTTTCCCGTAGTTTCCGGTTCCCACCGGAGTGGGATGCCCGGTACCCCGATCAGAACCAAACGGCCGCTGACGCACCGCCGGGGTACATCACCTTATTCGAAGACTTCTTCCACCAGGGCAACTTCCGGTTGCCGGCGACTAACTTCATGGCTCATATTCTTCAATATTATGGGTTTCATATATCTCAAATGAGCCCACCTGGGATGGTTCGGGTTCGGCACTTCGAGTTCCTGTGTTGGGCTCATGGCATCGAGCCAACTGTTGACAAGTTCCGGGTCTTCTACACACTTCAGAGAAACATGGGTTTCTATTCCTTCGCTAGCCGAGGTGCGGCGAAGAAGATATTGCTAAATCCACCCAAGAGTTTCCATGACTGGAAACCAAAGTTTTTCTATATTCGGGAGGAGGTAGTTCCAATACCCATGACGTTTCGCGCCTGGACTGAACCGATCGTGAAGGAAGACTTGGCGATCCCCAAGACTGAGGCTTGGTACCGGGAGCTTACTTCCACCCCAAACCGAGTGTTTGGGGAGAATGTCTTGGTCGCGGCGCGGATGAGTGATCAGTGGCAGCCTGATAGCAAGGAGGTTCCTATCTTAATGCTTGGTGACCAAGGTTAGGAATTCTTATTTTTAATTATCTTTCGGGGCTTGCGTTTTTCCTTATTATTATTTTTTTTGTACGATTTATCTTGTAGAGGTGCGTTTGTATCAAGCTGCTTTCGCCGCTTTTGGCGGTAGGATGGGTGTACGCCCGCTTCAAGACGGAGAACAATATTGGTATGACCAAATAAGGGATAATTTTATGTATCCTGTTGCTGATGCGTTCGCCTCGCCGCCTACTGCAACTGAAGGTGCGCATGTACCTAAACCCCGTCCTCTGCGCTCTGTGACTTCTGCTGGGAAAGAGGTTGTCTATCTTTCCAGCGGGGAGTCTGTAGGATCTTCGAACGGGGAGTTAAGTTCGTGGTCTAACGTATTTGCAGGTGTATTGCGCGACTTGGGCATCGACCCTGAAGAGAAGAAAAAACCACCCAAGAAGAAGAAGGTGATCAACATCGTGTCTGAAGTGACAAGTAAGAAAGGTGGGAGCAGCCGCGCAGCAGCTGGTACTACTGGTAAAGGTACTCTTCGGCTTCGTCAAAGTGACTTAGAAGATTATGTGATAATTAGTGACTCACTTGAAGGCTTGTCGCGCGCAGGCGAGAAGAAGGTTGGAGCGGGTAGCTCGAAGAGTGGAGGTAGCGCGGGTTCTCGTAACCCGGATGCTGGCGCTACTCCATCTTCTGTTGCGCATGAAGACGAGGAAGAAGAATAGGAGGCTGCTGAAAAGTTGATCAGCAGAAAAAGAGTTAGAAGCGAAACTACAGCTGGAGTCTCTGCTGCGCCCGGAGCGGGTGAGGTTCCCCTGATTGGGAAGCGGAGCAACTTGCGCTCGCTTTACAAAGTTTCTCCGGGTTAGTTCTTTAGTTACGTTGTCTTGTTGCCTTCGCTCTTTTTGACACGTTGCTTTTGCAGAGGTTAAGAAGACGACCCCAGAGAAGGGTGTGGTATTCGTAGATCCGGTAGAGCCGATACATAAGAGGCCGAAGGTTGCTGGTAAGCCCCTTAAAACGATGGATTCTGATACGGCAAAGCATGCTGTCGAGGTCGAGAAGGGGAAGGTTGGTGCGGCAGAGAAAAGTGTGTCTGAAGAAGAGAAAAAGAAGGCTGATGAGATGCGTAGGAAAGCCGAAGCTGATGAAGATCGTCGGAAGAAGGCTGAGGCTGAGAAGAGGAGAATGGTTGAGCAAGAGAAGAGCAGGCTAGCTGAGCAAGAGAAGAAAAAGCTAGCTGAGCGAGAGAAAGAGAGGTTGGCTGAGCAGGAGAAGAAGAGACTGGCCAAGCAGGAGAAAGAGAAGGAGGCGAAGTCTGCTGCTGACAAGTCTGTTGGAATTTCCAGTGGAAAAGGTCCTGCTTCTGGTTCGGGTGGTGTAAAACCAGTTGTGCCGCCGCGCTCTCCGATAGGCCCCCGTGATACTGTGGGGGATATCTATTACAAGTCTTACACAGAAGAGAGCCGTGGTGACGCTCCGCACCACCCGCCATGGTCCTTAAAGCAAAAGGATACCTTCCAAGAGTTCGCGCCTTGCCGCGATTGGTTGCTGAACTCCATTCCTCCAGGTGAGGTTGATCGCCAAAGAGCGCGCACCCATAGCGGTTTATATCATGCGTATGTTGTTGGCGAAGCCAACACTCGTGCTGCTAACCAGGAGATTGTTCGGGAATGGCGAACCCTGGTTAGGGAGAGGGATGATTGGGAGAAATACCGCGATCGGATTGTAAGGCGTGCTGCTGAATTGGAAAAAGCTAGAGCTGCCTTTGACGAAGAGAAGGCAAAGTTCGAGGCCGATCGGAAATCAGAAGAGTGGGGGCGCGAGGGCTTGAGAGGCAAACTTAACGCTGCTGAACAGCAGCTGGCTAAGGAGAAAGCCGAGTTCAAGCGTATATGCGAGAAGGATAATGAGCGCGCGGCCGCGGCTCGCACCAAGATTGTCAACCTTGAGGCTAAGGTTGTGGATTTGACGGCGGAGGTTGAGGGTGTGCAAGCTGTGAAGGCTGCTAAGGCACAACTTGAGGTCTGTACAACTTATACCTTTTCCTTCTGTGTTTTGTCTGCAACATATCCTAAGTCTTGTCCTTTGTAGGTTGAGCTTGCTGATGCGAAGGTGCAGCTGTCTGGTAAGGACAAAGATCTTGGGGCCAAGGATGTCGAGATCGCTGAGCTAAAACGCCGCCTGCGAGAGCAGGTTGACAAAAGTGAATCCTTGGAGATCGATCTTGAGGCTGAAAAGTCTAAGGCTGCCTCAGCTGAGGAGGCGAAGCTTAGGGCTGAGGAAGCTCGCGATGTTAGTACTGCAGCTCTTAATGTAGCGCAGACTAACTATGCTGACGCTCAGGGTATCGTGGATACTCTTGCCTCCGATGCCGAGTGGCTGCGCGGTCGTGGAATGGTGCTGGTATGATTCCTCTTTTTTACTTTAATTTGATTTGTTTAGACCTGCTGGCTAAAGTATTGCGCTTGCTGTAGATGGCCAACTCCATCTTGAATGCTGGTGAATTGGATAAGGCTGTTGCGGCCGTCATAGATGCTTCCCTTGCAGTTGGTCACCGTAAGGGCTATGTTGAATGTGCGCAACATGCGTCGGTTATGCTTGGACAAGAGTTCGATACTAGTCACTGCTCGGTGACTGAAGAAGCTGAGGCTGAGCTAGCCCGCGCGGAGCATGGTTATGATCATCTATCCATTCCGGTGATGGACTTAGTTACTAATGCATTGAAACATGATGACTGGTGTCAGCGGCTGAAGGGTATCCTAGATCCACCAGAGACTGTTGAGCTTTCGGATGAGGAGGCACCTGCGGGTGGAGATGGCGATGGGAAAGGTGATGGTGATGGCAGTAAGCCTGGCGGTGATGGTGATAAAGGCGATAAGCATGGTGATAGTGGAGGTGATGAATTCGAATAGGTTTGTCAACAGGCTTTGTGCCTTGTAAAAAATTCCAGTAGGTTTCTGATGTAACTTGTTGTGCTGTTGCGCTTTTATCTAATGAATGACATTGTGTTTTTATAACTGTTGCGCGGTTGCGCCTTTTAAATAGTATGTTCGCTTATTTTCTCGTTACAATTATTGCACTGTTGTTAGAAACTTTGGTTAAGTTAGCGCGAATAAATGTAAGAGAGGCTCGTGTGCGAGCGTAACTGGAGTGTTTTCGTGTTAATCAGAAGTTTAACATGCATTTGTAACGAAATAAGTCGGATAGTGATAAAAGAGCATGTCGTATGCTTTCATTAATTACGTAGGCGCTTAGGCCGAGATACATTGCTTGTAGCTTAAAAAGGCGTGTAGCCAACATAAAAGTAAAGGGCGCGTGGCCGACATTAGTGGATAAAGGCGCAGGGCCTACATAGTCATATATAGCATTTGCGCAGTTGTTGTGCATTCCACGTGCGCGGGATGATGTGTCCATCCAGGGTGCGCAATTTGTAAGCCCCTTTTCCTAGCACCTTGTGCACCAAGTATGGGCCTTCCCATTTAGGTGCTAGCTTTCCTGGGCGTTCGGCGTTTGAGGCTTCGTTGTCTCGAAAGACATATTCCCCTGGAGTGAAGGTACAGATGCGGACTCGCGCGTTGTAGTACCTCTCCAGTTGTGTTTTGTACTTGGCTTCTTTGATACGCGCGATTTCACGCCTTTCTTCTAGCAAATCCAAGTCAAGACGTCGCTCTGCCTCGTTGTCGATTGCGTTGACTGCTGTCAAACGCGGAGAGGGCAGGCCGACTTCCGCCGGGATAACCGCTTCTGAGCCATAGACTAGGCTAAAAGGGGTTTCGCCGGTACTTGTTTTTGGCATGGTTCGGTGAGCCCACAAGATACTTGGGAGCTCATCCACCCAGCCTCTTCGTTTAGTACCCAGTCGGGCCTTAATCCCATCGACGATACACTTGTTCACACTTTCAACCTGCCCGTTGCCTTGAGGATGCGCAACGGAGGAGAAAGTGTGTTCGATTTTCATCTCCTTCATCCAGCTCTGGAGTTCATCTGACGCAAAGTTGGTGCCGTTGTCTGTTACAATCTTGAGTGGGAGGCCGAATCTGCAGATGATGTGTTCCCAAATGAACTTGCGCACCATCATGGCTGTAGTTGACGCAAGGGCTTTGGCCTCCACCCATTTTGTGAAGTAATCGACGGCCACTATTATGAACTTGACGGCGCCGGGAGCGTCTGGGAAGGGTCCTACCATGTCGATTCCCCACTGCTGAAAAGGCCAAGCAGTTGATACGGGGATTAGATCGTTCTTGGGGCGCAGGGTTTTTGGAGAATGCCACTGACAGGAGTCGCACTTCCGCAGCTCCTTCAGGGCATCAACATGCATCCCTGGCCAGTAATACCCGGCGTTCATGATCTTCGCAACAACCATGCGAGGTCCCGCATGGATGCCGCAGATTCCTTCATGAATCTCCCTTATCAGATAGTTCGCGTCTTGAGGGTCCACACAGCGCAGGAGTGGTCCCAAGAAGGACTTTCGGTATAAGATACCGCCATTCATTTCGTACTGCAGAGCTTTGTTCTGAATTTTTCTTGCCTCTGCCTTATTTTCCGGGAGTATTCCCTCTTTCAAGTACTGAATGATAGGGGTCATCCAGGATGGCTGCCCTAACTCGATCACATTGACTTGTCGCAACAAAACTGACGGGTTCTTCAGTACCTCAATCCTTACATCTTTGGCCAGATGTTGGAAGGACGTTGAAGCGAGCTTGCTCAAGGCGTCAGCTGGTTTGTTTACAGAGCGGTTGATGTGGATGACCTTGTGAGACTTGAACTGTTGAAGCAACTCTTTTGCTTGTTCCAGATATAGGGCCATGACTTCACCCCTTGCATCGTATATACCGTTGACTTGGCTGGCTATCAAGAGTGAATCAACATGTGCTTGTAGATTTTTAGCTCCCATTTTGATGGCGAGGCGCAAGCCTGCCAGAAACGCTTCGTATTCCGCCTCGTTGTTGGTGTTTTTGAAATCCAACTTGATGGCGTAAGTGAATTCGTGGTTTTCGGGGCTTACTAGGCGCAATCCAGCTCCCGCGCCGTCCTCGTTTGATGCCCCATCAGTATAAAGCATCCAAGTCTCATTTGTCGTGTCTTTTTCGGGAGTTTCCACCAGCTCACAATCTTTGATCTTCTCAACTGGGACTTCTGTGATGAAGTCCGCTAGAACCTGACCCTTGATGGCTGGGCGCGGTCGATACAGAATGTTATGGCCCCCCAGCTCGATGGCCCATTTTGCTAACCGCCCGGACGTTTCTGGTTTTTGAAGTATCGTTCCGATATGGAAATTGGTAAGCACGGTGATCACATGCCCTGTGAAATATCTGCGCAGCCTTCTGGAGGCGTGTAACAGCGCTAGTACTAATTTTTCCATCGTGGAATATCTCGTTTCCGGGTCAGTAAGTACCCTGCTGACATAATAAATTGGAGTCTGAACTCCATTTCTTTCCACTAGTAACACCGATCCTACTGCCTTATCTGAAGAAGATAAGTACAGTACGAGTGGTTCTTTTTCAAATGGTGCAGTCAGGGTGGGGAGCTCAATCAAACATTCTTTCATTTGCTGAAAAGCCTTTTCTGCTTCAGGGGTCCACCTGAATTCTTGCTTCTTCACACAATTGCGCAGTGTGCTGATAAAAGGGTATGACTTCGCGGCGTGATTTGATAAAAAGCGGTTAAGCGCGGCGAGGCGGCCGGCCAACCGTTGCATTTCTTTGATTGTTCGCGGCGATGGCATCCGCTCTATTGCTTGGACTTTCTCCGGGTTTACTTTAAAGTCGCCGTTGGTTACTATGAAACCTAGAAACTTCCCTTCTTCCATGCCAAAAGAACACTTGGCTGGGTTCAACTTCATGTTTACGATGCGCAATGAATTGAACGTTTTCTCGATGTCCTTCAACATTTGGTCCTCTTCGGGACTTTTAACCACTAGATCATCGATGTAAACTTCAATATGCTTTCCGATGTCACCCGCGAAGGTCTTGTCCATCAATCGCTGGTATGTGGCGCCAGCATTTTTCAGGCCGAATGGCATCTTCGTATAGCAAAAAATCCCCAGATCCGTGCGAAAAGCCGTCTTGTCTTCATCCTCGAGTTTCATTTGAACTTGATGGTACCCCTTGTAGCAATCCAAGAAGCACTTCCATCTGTATGGCGCGAGAGAGTCTATCTTTTTGTCGATCTCAGGCAAAGAGTAACAATCCTTAGGGCATGCCTTGTTGAGATCGGTATAGTCGACGCACATTCGCCATCCGCCACTAGACTTCTCTACCATTACGGGGTTCGCAACCCAACTCTGATAACGTACTTCTCGCAGGATGCCGGCTTTAAGTAACTCGCAAACTTGCTCATTCATTGCTTTCGTCTTGTCTGCCCCTAGGCTGCGCCTTCTTTGGACTTTCGGCTCAACCGAGGGGTAGGTGTTTAAACAGTGTTCTGTGATGTCGCGCGGGACTCCGGTCATGTCGGCCGGGGTCCAGGCGAAAATATCCATGTTCTTGAATAGGAGCTGCTTGAGGCGAGTTCTGATATTTGGTGAGATAGCGTGACCTATCGTCACTGTTTGCTCCGGATATTTGCGATTTAAAACCCATTTTTCGGGCTCGGTTGCTGAAACCTTTGCCGCTTTGGTTGGGCGCATCTCTTCTGTTGACATAACTTCCTTCTTCGCATAAACGATTGCCACCCCCGTCTTGGTTGGAAAACCAATTGCTGAGTGGGGGGTGGAAGTTATCATATTCAGCTCACCTTGCGTTTCTCTCCCGATCAGTACGTCATGTCTTGACTTAACAGGCATCACCATGAAGTTAACGTTTGTTGTCCTCGAATGCTTCCCGTCAGAGAGTGTGACGGGGAAGCTAATTTGGCCTAACGGGAAGACCATTTCATTGCAGAACCCAGACAGTGGGTAGTCAACTGGTTCGAGTCTCGCTTTGTCTTCATCGTCGAACTGGTTAAAGCATTGTTCATAGATGATGTCTGCTGTACTCCCCGGGTCAATGAAGACGTATTCAGTTTCATAATGGCCGATGATACCGGTGATGACGATCGGTCGTGTGGCTCGGGGACCCCCGCGCACCACCGGGAAAATAACTTGCTGTTCTTGCCATGAAGGCTCATAAGGTCTCTTGCCTTTTTCTCCTGCGCTATATCTTGGTCCATTGACCATGTGTGTTTCCAGGCGTCGAACCTTCTTGTGATTTCCATCATCGTGGCGATGGAGCTGTCGCGTTTCTTTGCGCACATTCTTCACTAAGTGGCTCAGCTTTCCACTTTTTAGTGCTCTCTCGATCTCTTGTCGCAAGCTGTAACAATCATCTGTTAAGTGGCCTGTATCCTTGTGGAAATCACAATACAGATTGGGGTCTTGTCCCTTTTTGTTAGTCATAGGCCTGGGCGCCTTAAAATCATGGTTCTCCGTCATTAGCACCTCTTTTGGTGTTTTTATGAGCGGAGTCCAATGCTTTTCACGATTATCGTCACGGACTGCCTTTCTATAACCGATGCGGTCAATGGTGTCACGCGCATCTTCCTTATAGCGGGATCGTTCTTCGTAACGGGGTCGATCGTTATAACTGCTGGAGTGGTTGGCCTTCCACCCAGGGTTTTTGCCTTTGTTGCGCCTGTTGTCATCGCGCGAGTGACCCCCTTTGGAAAATCTATCTTCAGAATGATAGTTGTTGTTTCGTGCGAGAGACTCTTCCGTTTGCGCGACTATCTTCGCGACTTCCATGAGTTTGTCCCATTCCTTTGGCATTCCATCCTTCCCAGTGATGGTTCTAATCAGGCTATCACAACGGATTGCTTTCTTGAAATGGCAGCGCATGAGTTGTTCACTCACGCCACCGATCTCCAAACATTCTTTGTTAAAGCGCGTAATGAAATCTTCCAAACCCTCATTATCTCTTCGCCAGATATCTTCAACTTCAGCTGTGTCGCGCTGGTATCGCCTTTGCTGACTGAAGTGACTCAGGAACTGAGTCCTGAAATCTACCCATGATTTTATTTTTCCCGGAGGAAGGCTGTCGAACCAGGCGCGAGCAGCCCCCGTTAATGTTTGGATAAACAAATGACACCACATGGGCATGTTCCAGCCTCCCATGCAGCCCACGCTAGTAAATACTCTGACGTGATCATCTGGATCAGTCAGTCCGTTGAACTTTCCGATGGTCGGAGGCAACTTTTCTCTCTTGAGCGGCGCTAGTGCTATCTTTGGGATGAACTTCGAATGCTCTATAGCTTCTTCTGGTCGATAGGCGAGGCGAAAGTCACGCTCCGCTTCCTCGGTATAACCAACGTGCTGCCTTGGTTTGTAATACTCATGATTTCTTTGCAAACGATTGAAGACCGAAGATTCGTCATCGTTTTCCCAGGTTGGATCGTTCGGGTCAGTTTCTTCCCACTCATCGTTCATGTTGCGCGGCGTGAGCCGGCTATGAACTGGGCCTCTTTGGAAATTTGACGGTTCGTCATAGTAGCTTTCCGTCTCCCCCCGTGTGTCGCGCGTGTCCTGCACGCTTAGTCTTCGGGTAGGGGGAGGTCTGTTGGCTCTTCCTTGGATATTTTGCGGTGGTGGCATCGGGCGCGGCCCGTGACTTGGGCCGGTTGGTGTAACCAAGGAAGGTTCTGCCGTTAGAACTGCTTGTTGCGCGCTCAAAGATTGATATGCCGCGTTAATGGTGGCGAGTTGCTTGGCGTACCATGAGGCTGGGGTTTCGCCCTCTGGTAGCCCCAATAGCGCTGAAATATTCTGAGGTGGAGCTGGGTTCGATGGTCCAGCACCGTTGTTTCCTGGGGTAGTTTGATTGATGCGGGTGAAGCTCTCGCGAGGACCCCCGGTGTTGGCCATCTCGATCTCGCCAATTTCTTCAACGTGTTGGGGTTGGATGTTTTGATTATCCACCCCCAACGCTGCGTTAGGGTCTGCTCCAAGACCAACAAATTCGGGAATGATTCCTTGACCAGCCATGATCGAAGGAAGAAAAACAGTGAACTCAGGAAATAAGAAGATGAAAGTGGTTTGTAGAAAAAATCGGTGGTCGCCAATGAAGAAACACAGAACTAATTACGGGACTAATCAGTTTGGTTTATGTTCCCTTCATGATGGTTAATCTTCTTGTAAGTATCCTGAGCTCCTAATGATCGTGGTTATCTGCAAAACAAAACACCGTTACTCGTTAAGAGGGGAATGTGGGGGTTTCCCTCTTAACGAGTAACGGTGTTTTGTTTTGCAGATAACCACGATCATTAGGAGCTCATGATACTTACAAGAAGATTAACCATCATGAAGGGAACATAAACCAAACTGATTAGTCCCGTAATTAGTTCTGTGTTTCTACAAACCACTTTCATCTTCTTATTTCCTGAGTTCACTGTTTTTCTTCCTTCGATCATGGCTGGTCAAGGAATCATTCCCGAATTTGTTGGTCTTGGAGCAGACCCTAACGCAGCGTTGGGGGTGGATAATCAAAACATCCAACCCCAACACGTTGAAGAAATTGGCGAGATTGAGATGGCCAACACCGGGGGTCCTCGCGGGAGCTTCACCCGCATCAATCAAACTACCCCAGGAAACAACGGTGCTGGACCATCGAACCCAGCTCCACCTCAGAATATCTCAGCGCTATTGGGGCTACCAGAGGGCGAAACCCCAGCCTCATGGTACGCCAAGCAACTCGCCACCATTAACGCGGCATATCAATCTTTGAGCGCGCAACAAGCAGTTCTAACGGCAGAACCTTCCTTGGTTACACCAACCGGCCCAAGTCACGTCGTGGGTTCGAGCCCCACGGTGGGCGCCAATGAAGAAACACAGAACTAATTACGGGACTAATCAGTTTGGTTTATGTTCCCTTCATGATGGTTAATCTTCTTGTAAGTATCCTGAGCTCCTAATGATCGTGGTTATCTGCAAAACAAAACACCGTTACTCGTTAAGAGGGGAATGTGGGGGTTTCCCTCTTAACCGGGCTCCGGCGTGAGAATAAGCGACTGCTTTGGGAGAGAATTAAGTATTAAGTGAGAGTAGAGGGAATGGAATGAATTAACCTGTGGAGTGGAGGTCTCTATTTATAGCCGGAGAGGTGTAAGAGGGTGTGGGCTGATGGGCCTTGGGCCGGAAGGCGACAACATGGAGGATATGCTCCTTGTCTCACTGGTGTCGACCGTTAATGGCTTCTAGGAGCTTTGTTGAGCTGGCGCAATGTGATTGGAGCCACGTGTCACTGTTGTCGGCCTGGTCGCCCTTCTGCCATCAGCAGGTAAGTGGAGATCGTGGGGCAGTTGTCTCTGCCCTATGATTGGTGCCACATAGGCGTCCTTAAGTACTTTTTGTCTCCTGCATGTCAGACGATCGTGGAGCACGATTGCGCAGGAACAGAAGGACCCTGATTGGCTCTTTTATTCTGCCACTTGTACCTTGTGTACTATCTGGAAAGGCCTCGCGCCGTAGTCACGCACGATTCTTGCTGAGCACGTTATTATCATGCGCGCGGCATGGGCTTTCAGATGTCCCTTTTAGAATGCTAAGTGTTGCTAACTGGAGTTTACTCTTGTGTGGACCTCGCGCCGCGCTACACAGGTATGCTGTATCCCGCGCGAGGTTGGCGATCAGGAAAATTGCTGATTAAGGAGTATGGTCCCGCGCGACCTCATAGGGGGTTGCGTGGCTTTTTGGGACCATACCCCTTCAGGGACAAATAGAAACACATACATTTTTTCTATAACTACATTGAGCTACTGGACTACACGATTGGTTAGCGAAAGTAGTTGATAGTTCTAATGTTAAATTATTACTTACTTACCTGAGATGTGTAAGACTTATGACATAGATAAACTTAAAAAGAATAAAATAAACAGTTTTGACATTAAACTTTTGTAAAATATTACACGACTAAGAATACAAACAGAAGTATCATACAATATAACATTTACAGTTTTTACCTAGATAGTAACAGTTGATCCTCGATCGAAGCCTAACCAAACTTTAATAGCATAGATTTGCACTTGTAACGGTACCCCGCCGCATCGTGCTAACATCCCACTAGTGGTGTAAAATTATACATATTATTTGAAAGTCTCCATGAACAGTGGTTTAGATTTTTTAATATTTTTTTCCCAAGTTTTTAATATTATGTTATTTATTTATTAAGATTTTAAAAATATTTTTTTTCTTATAAAATGAATGCACACCGGTATCAATGTTGTTTGATTTAGTACGGTATTGTTTTTTCTAGGTTTTCATTATTATACTGTTTTCTTATAAACTTAAATTTTTATTATTATATTGTTTTCTTATCGATACGTTATCAGTGTATCGAAAGCATAATCAATAAAAATAAATAGGGTATTGATACAAATGTTATTTAATCGATTTCAATTCGGTTTGTTACGATAGCGGCACGATATCTCTTTTAGCAATAAAAATCACATTGTTGAAATAAAATAAACATAAAATGCAAATGAACTGAACCGATATCAACTAAACAACATCAGTTCCAGTATCGATACATGTTTTTATTGTTTTTGATGGATGTAATGTTTTCTCTTTCGACTATTATAGCGAGTGCCGGTAACGTAACGAACCAAATTGATACCGACCGAATTTCCGCCGCGAAGCGCGAGGAAATCTCACTAGTATATATTATTTCCACACCACTATCAATGCTATACTATCTCCAATAGTGTGCTTCATTTGTACTTTTTAACTCTTCTATATCTTTATAATATTTGAAGTATCTTATATATGCTATTACCATAAGAAAAGGTTAAAAATAATTTATAAAGATTATGAATTAGCTTTTGTTGAAAACTAAAAACAATATAGTGCATTTAGCATTACAATTTAATAATAAACAGCTATTTATTTTTCAGTTTATGAATATTATTTGTTTTCAATCAAAGCATCAAAAAAAAAACATAAACATGGTACAACATTACAAAACAAAAAATGTATGCCTCTCGAGAACAAAAATTATACTTCCCTTACGATAATGAATTGATAAAGACTGCATAAGCACCTAAATTTTCAACCCAGAATGGATTGCCACCACTCCTCCCACAAGATTTTCATACTCGACCTTTTGAAAACCGGCATCCACGATCATTGAAGCAAAAACCTCCTAAAAAAGTAAAAAGCACCATGTTTTATAATCAATATCGGACATATAATTCTAAGAGTGGATCGGGTCAAACTTGTTGAGAGTCTCCCCCAAGTTAATGTTTGATGAATGCAACCTCCTAATTGTTTATACAAAATGAGTTAACAATGCTTACGGGTAAAAAAATATACATACCTGAGGAGGAAAACGCCGCACGCTCTCCACTAAATACTGATAAGAATCGCGATCTCCTGCAACAAGCTCTCCCATAACTGGAATGACGGAGAACGAGTATTGATCATACCTGATTATTAAGCAAACAAAACAATATCAGAGTGAAGAAACACATTTTATTAAATTACCATATTTAGAAAACTGAAAATGTCCACTTTTGACTTTAAAAAGTCAACACAATGATCTTTCTTTTTTTTTTTTTAAATCCAAAATGTGTCTATTGTCTATTCTTTTGCTTGAACCAAAGGAAATAGGCATCAATTTAACAATTAAAAACATAAAATGCACTGTCATGTCATTCTATGTATGCAGATGATGTTATGTTCGTTGAAGAGTGGTTTTATGCAAACTTGCAAAACTTATCGAGAATATTGGGAGCCAACATGGACCTAGTGAAGAACTGGAACCCAATTGTTGATCGCTTCAAAAACATATTTAACTCATGGAAGGCAAGTCACCTTTCATTCGGTGGGCGCTTAACATTGGTCAAGTCTATACTGGGAAGTCTTTCGTTGTTTTTCTTCTCGATGTTCAAGCTTCCTAAATTGGTAATAAATTCTTTGGAGAAAATTAGAAAAAAACTTTTTGTGGGGCGGGGACGGAAAAAGATGGAGGATTGGGGATTAAAAAGCTTAAAAAGATGGAGGATTGGGGATTAAAAAGCGTAGACAATCAATTTGGCACTTTTGTCCAAATGGATTTGTAGGATGAAAAAGGAAGATGTTTCTTTATGGCTCAAGTGTATTAGGGCGATCAATAACATAGAGAACCGGGATTTTGGTAGAATGGCAAAACAGTCCATAACGGGCCCGTGGTCAAAGATCGTTAAAGTAGTGATCCAGTTGGAAAAAGAAGAGTTTTGCAGGTAGAGGACCTAGTTCCATCTGCCATGAGAAATTTCGCATGGGTGAAATGTTCCTCTAAAAGTCCCGTGCTTCGCATGGCGTTTGTACAACAGAACCGTATTCCTTTAACGACAAGTCGACAAATATAGCTACAGGGGTATAATGGTAACTTCTACAGCTTGTAAATGGTGCTCATTGCAGGATGAAACAAACGGCAAATCATGTGTTTGTATCCTGTCAATTTGCAGCAAGTGTTTGGTATGGGCTATCGAATTGGTGCAAGAATGATCTACAAGGGAAAATTTCGCTTATGGAGATTAAATGTGGTCTCGGAAACAAGGATAGAAAAAAGATGCTGCTATCCATCTGTTATTGTGGAAAGCACGGAAAGACCTGGTTTTCGATAGGGTTAAGAAATCTATAGAGAAGATAATTCAAGAGGAACAAGCGCAATCATACAATTGGATTAGGAATAGTGGTTTTCAATATATTGTTTTGAAACTACTTACAGCTGCTTGAAAACTGGAGTGTCCACATGGCTAAGTTCAAGGCAAAGGAATCTTCCTCCCTTTTTCAATACCCTGATCGAAGAGAAAACTATTAACAGAGAATGATTTGTCATTGATGAATACAATATATTTGTCATGTCGATGTCACATGACAAATATTTAAATCAAAATTTTACACATAATATTTATCAAGCACCTGTATGCTTCCGCGAGAACTTTTTCAATATGTGTAACATTCCTAATACCAAAAGCGATAGTGTAACCATCCATTGAGTTATCCTCAAACGTAAGCCTTTCTGCATCTCCCTCAATCCATGCGAGAGATCCCAAATCTCCAAGCCCTAAACAGTTGGAAGATATACGGTGGTTAATAAACTTGCATTATCTCTCTAACCAATATATACATACATATACACACGAATAAACGCACACTTACCTCTTTGTTGGGCTCGCTTTCGACCAACATTTAACATATTTGGATTAATATCACAAACATGTATTTGTGTTTCTTCATGCAAATCATCTTCGAGTGTGTCATCTACGGCTCTGCGGTGGACATTATATATAGTTTCCAGAATCCTGAAAGCAACATCACCTGTGAAGTTTAATAAACATCAACTTCTCTGAAAAGAAAGAAGGTAATTTAGAAATTTAAAAAAAGAAAAAAAACTAACCTGTCCCACCAGCTACATCGAGATGTTTCATCCCAGGAAACGGACTCAATTTTGAAACCAATCTGGAAAAAAGAGCAGGAATATAACAATACAAGCCTTGTGGCTGAATGATGGAATATGAAATGAAGTTTTGAACTTTACCTCTCTTTCCACAACCGATGCAGTCCACCACTCATGAGATCATTCATGATGTCATAGTTCGATGCAACTTTGGTGAAGACGTTACCAACTAATTGGCTTTTATCTTCTTCATTTACTTCTTTAAATCCTGCAGTACAACTAACAAGTCAATACAGGGATTTTCTTTTCATAAAGATGGTGCAAAATTTAGTTAATGGTCAGTAAGGTTGACGTACCAAAGCTAGTAGCATGGGAATGCAGTGTAGCTGCAGGAGTGAACATGGGCAAAATCTTGCTCCTCAAGCTACGGGCAGCTATTCTGACCGACATTCTTATAACTCTGTCGGGGTCAACAAACAAGATTAATGTTAAGCCTGAATGTGAGATAGAGAGAGAAACTTGCGAGAGGAAACTATTTCACGTTCAAGCTATGTGATAGCAAACGGTTCGGTAACGGCTATGAAATTAAAACTCTAAATAAAACGGATAGATCTAACGGTATCTTGTGATACAGAAACACCACACAAGAAAATGATTAGGGCAAACTAAACGAGAATCAAGATACAGATACACCACTTGATTCTAATCTAGGCTCCAAGAACACCATTCAAGTTGCCACACTTGAACTAGCATGGAAGAATTAATTATTCTCAAAATCCATTGAGAAAATTAACACACAAATTTCAAACTCATAAACACACACTCCTTGCTTCTTTCGATTAGTACATATTTAAACTACAATTACAATAACCGACCACTACTCCCATTATCCTTGTTCATGGGTTTTACTAAATAAAATAAAAATGAAAAAAGCACATCTTGGAAAATAAACAAACTGCACAAAACATGGACTCGTGCAAATAAAAAGAAAAACACAAAAATATAACTTAAAAATATTAGATGAAATAAATGTGACTTAAGGGATGGCTATCATTCTCTCTGTCTTCGAAAAAGTTTGTCCTCAAACTTGGGACAATCACATCCGCACAAAACGTTGTATCTCGCATTGGGGGAGGTTCAAGCGGTATTTCCAGTACGTATCCAGCGGTGCATATCTTGAACGAAACCCACAATCTACACGGACTCCGCAATGGGTGTTGTACAACTTAAAAGGAAATTTTGGTTACATGGAAATTGTAAATGTGCATGACTTCAGTGGATCTCCAAATCTGCATAAGTTCTTCATTGTTACATTCAAAATCATAACCTGCATTTAGACTTACCTTGGTTCCTTTAGTTGTAACTTCAGCTCAACGTCATATTCCTCTTCATTTTCTGGTTTGTTTGGGTGTGTAGATATTGAAGTGACAAAAACTTTTCCTCTTTGATACAGGCAACTTTTTCATCTTCATTATTGAATCTGACATCCACTTCTTTTTATTCATCTTCTTGATTGATAATCCCGTAAAGAGCTCTCTCAACAAATAGACACTCCTCTTCATTAGGAACAACTCCGTCGTCATCATATCGAGGTTCAACTTGTCGGTGACGAACCGTGATGAGTAGCTTCTCAATCCGATCTTGTATGGACTTCATTTTTATCCTAAAAACAAAGTCATGAAACTGGTTTTGGAGGTCTCGAACTTGCTGTTCCAAGGATTTGTTTTCATGAGCCGTCATCCTTCTTCCTTTTTCTTTGTTTTTGAAACTAGATAGTATGTGAATGTAGAGGTGTAGGAGTCGAAACGAATCGCTTCGGCTCTGATACCAAATGATAGGAGTAAAACCCCGAATCACCGGTTCAAATCAAACGGTAAAATAAAAGATAGTTCTACAGTTCGTTTGAATACAGATTCACCACCAAACGAAACGGTAGGGATGCGATGTCCAACCGAAGATACAGATACACCACTCTGGTTAAGATATCGTGTCTAAGAACACCACCCAACGTGCAACGGTTGAGCCAGTATAGACGAATTAATTAACCCATACACATGAGATAATTAACACAAGAAATTTCATCATCAACAAAACTGCCTTTTTCATTACTGTCGAACCCATACTTAAAGGAAAGAAACACACAAAAAAACTAACCACTATGTCCTAGTCTTTAGGGGAAATGGGAACTAAAAGTACTAGTCACAATGCAAAGAGTACAACTATGTCAAGGATACAAATCAAACTAAAAAAATAGTGGACTATTTTAGATTAACATGGGAACGTGGGTATGCATTGCCATGTCTTGAAAAGATGACAGAATTAGGTTGAGCCATGAATGCTCCATTCGGGCCGGGTCGCGGGTCTACGGACTTGGATTTTTGCACTCCAACTGGATCCGTTATGGATTAACCAGAAATTCCTCCTGAACCACCACCAAAGCAAGAAGTACACCACAAGATATTATTTCATGCTATGCACCATACGTTATGGTACCCATACAAGACCCAAACACGTTTTAAACTATACGCCATCGGATATCCACCGGAAATACCTCCTGAGCCGCCGCCTGATGATTCTTTTCCAAGTTTGAGGACAAA